>CM077101.1:34076063-34088516 GCA_039619505.1 Cimex hemipterus
CTCTCTCTCTCTCTCTCTCTCTCTCTCTCTCTCTCTCTCTCTCTCTCACTCACTCACTCACTTTGTACTTTTGTTCAATTGAATTTTAATAATATAATTTCATAAGTATGACACATTCATAAGTATGATGATTCAGAGTTTGTTCATTCCCGTAGAAAAAATATAAATTCAATTTCCGCAAAAAGAGGTTGTATCCATGGTACAGTCAACAAAACTGGTAACAATAAAACTCTTCGTCAACTTGTTAACTTTGACAGTACGGATTCCCCCCCCCTCACGAGAACACTAAAACAAAATAATTCAACTTGCACAGAATAAATAAGAACAGTTGCAAACAATTTAAAATTGCTTAACCCCATTCAGACCTGTCGAAAATGGCATAGAAGCCGGTTCGAAAAGTTATCGTCTGTTCTTGCAATATGCGTACGTCAACGATTTACGCACACGCGAAAAGGGAGGTTCAACAGCATCACTTCACGAATAAGTCGCACTCTCTTTTTTTAGACCGTTAATGTAATAAAAATTTATATTAAAACAAAAATTAAGAATTAGAAAGCACAATATTTCAATACTGTTCTGTAACGATATACGAATATAAGCAACGTCTTCTTTTCTTTGGTAAAAGCGCGCATCGGTATAAAGGGCAATGAGCTCGCCGACAAAATCCCAAAGAAGGTAGCAACAGGCAGCATTTAAACCTGAACACAAGAATATAGCAAATCACTTCACCTAAGAGCTGGATTGAAAAGTGTGGATTGGAAAGAAGGTTTAACTAAGAAGACAGAATAAGAACTGTTCTTCCCATCTGCCCCCACAAGGATAAATACTAAGCATCTCAAAATCAAATGCAAATTAATGAAGACCGGTTGACCCGCACACTCATACCTTTCAGCGATGGCCAGGCCTGACTTCGAATCTCAGCGCCTCTGTATTCTAATGAATGAACTAATAAAGTTTTATTTGCAAAATGTTAAGTTATGACTATAACAATAATCAGGATCTTTTCAGGGAAGGATTAGCACCTGACATAAAGACAGTCCTTAAGCAAGAGAGTAGGTTGTTGGGGAATTTCAACAGAAACGGAGTTGTTCCCATCTGGAATTGTACAGTTAGAAATAATTCGTTATGATTATAATTACGGACCTCTAGTACAGTAATTTAAAGTATTTCATAAAGAGAAACACAAAAACTGGAAATATTCTCCCAAAGACTCGATGTAGAGGAGGAGGCTTTCTAGAGTATAAACATACAGAGATACAAAGAAATAAAACTATGTAAAGAGGAGCGGTTATGTACCTGACAAAATGGGAGGACAGCTCTACTTTGACAGACCCTTCCAAATCGTCATAGTTATAATAAGAGATCTCTGGAAGAAACTTAACCCCGCGCTTCAGGAACAGGTCCTAATGCGGCACAATGATGGTTCAGAGATGGAAGAAGGTACACGCATAGAAGAAAAAGGACCTGGAATCTAACTCTGAACACAGTAGACGGTAAAGAAAAATATGGTTGTTGCAAATATTTACAATCTTTCGGACAGTCAGACAGCTATAAAGCATGAAGTATGCGTTCAGCTCCGAACTCGATTGGGCCAAGTTGCTTTATGGCCCTAAAAAAAACACAAATAGATAAGGAACTAGATAAAGTGAGTTCCGTAACGTGAAGGTATAGAAACGAACATGCTGTCCAACTAGCTAAAGAAGAGTCACCCTTCTCACTAAGGGGACCGGAATCAAACCTAGGCTAGTGTAATAATGTTGGAACGGGAAAAAAGTAGTTTGAGAAATAAAAACGTAGGAAAACCAAGGTATGAAGCAACCTATGTGACTTATGTACATTCCGGGTATATACAAAAAAATTCCCAATAAACCTATTACGTGACGTGTTCTTTGGGAACCGAACAACTCGCAACAATCAGTCTTCAACTGTTTGACAATTACGTTTGGCCATCTTCAGGTGAGGAGTGGGAACAAGTAGAACGCTCAAACGACAAAGCTATGCTGATTGGACAAGAAATTGCTGACACTGTATAAATGTTTTCGATTTTTTCACAACTAAACCATCCAAATTTTCCAGTCGAAGCGCGATCGGCCAGCTTCATGTTGACCCGGAGTAGACCATTTCTGAAGAGAAAATGCTGACAAACTCTACTCGGACTTGTGACTCTTTTTTGCGTCATTCACTCATTCCCTTTTTTTCTTTTAGGTGGAGAAAAAAGACAGTTTCCTGAATTGTTATAGTTCCAACTCTGGAGGCTCAGTTTCATTTAAAAGGCGGGCGACAAAATGGCAAGCCTATCTGTGGAAATCAGACCTACAACCGGATAATGTTCAATTTAAGGAGAAAACACTCCTCTTATCCTCGGCCACGTTAGACGGCTTTCCGAAATGGGATCGGGATTTTCTCGTTCATTTCGTCCTCATCTGGCTGGTCTTTTCCCTCATAGATCGAATACGTCCTTTTCCAAACGTAATTAATACTGAACTCCTACTGCTTTCAATATGGTAGAAAATTAACTTACCGCCAGCGAAAATATTTTCAGCAGGCAGTACTCCTCAGAATTGACTTTTAACCTATATAACATAACATCACAGGACTTTTTCTCGTATTAATTTAAACTAACGTACAATATTATATGTACAAAATACAGTCAAGATAGCGTTAATAATGCTGTGAATGAATATTCAACTGCGTAATTATAACATCACCCCGATGATGTTGTTCGCGCAATAAAGAATGTTGTGATGCGTTGGCAGCTAAGTGGGCCATATCGTCCGGGAAGTTCTTGCGTCAAGATCACGATCGAAAATCCCCCCTCCCCCTAGAGACCGAAACGAAACAAAAAGATCGTGTTAACCCGATTGAGATTCGGCCATACCTGTGTGACTTACGGACGTACATTTCGTCTTAGACAATGAGGTTTTTTAACACAACATAAGTCTTATTACACGTTTAGTTTCTGAAGTTAGGAACGACTCACCCCCGCTCACGGCTGATAGTGTGATATGTGACACACTGACGACTAATTGCTTTTGAGACAAACCCAGCGCAGGTGTCGCTTTTAGACCAAAGTTACTCAGTGTGTCACACTTGGTCGAGGAGTGCAACGTTTTGGCCCCTTAGGGCGTGCTCCTTCTGTAAATATTATAGTACACTATGCAGCTCTCTATTGTGTATATATGTGTATATGTGTTTATTTGTATGAATGAGTATTTGAGAGAAAGTCAATATCTTCTTGTTATTGATGTACAGTGGGAGGTACCGGTCTTTGATAAATGCAAGGCGTTTTAGGGTTTTGAAGATGGGTCTCTTGGATAGGATTCGGTTTACGAAGCAAAATGAAGGTATAATTGTTATAAGTGAAAATGATGGTGTTGTGTTATACAATCAGTATAAATAGTATACAGTATGGGACCGAAAAAGCTCTCTTGAGGGACGCCGACTTGTGCTGATCATATATCTGAGTTAAGATGTTCCATAAGCCTTCTGTGATTCTGCATTATATGGTCCCTATATATCTGAGTCGGTAGTTTCGCTTGATGTACAGTACTCGTCTTCGATAAAACCACGGTGTTCTTGGATGTTGGAGGTTTGACTCCTTGCATGTCCTCCGCCGCATGAGATTTAGCTTTCACAAAACACTCCCCGAACCTGCGATTTTATATGCTTCTCCAACATTTACTTGGCACTTCACTCTAGCTGAATTACATCTCACGCAGCCGAGCGCGATGATACTTGGCAGGCCTACAGAACTTAAGGTTTTCACTAGTGTGCTCCCGATCGACTTGATAATAAAAATCATAAAAGGCACCTGTGACTTCGCCGATGGATATCGTCCAGGAATTAGTCCCTAAGAGTGCGTATGAAGCTACTACGATTCCATTGTCGGTAGCCTATAATAATAATAGTATTAGGAATGAAAATTAAGAAAACGTACAAATCTGATGGTGGCAATGTATGCAGCTTGTCATGGAGATAGGATTTCCCATCCAAAATAAGACAACCATTGTAATTCTGTTCTACACCACTTTTTTTCTTTAAATTGAGAACACTGCCTTTTTTGCCACCAAATCTTCTAATACCCAAAATGAAACGTCACCCCACCACATCACCATATTTCGATTTTGAAAAAATTTTCTTATCCAATTTATAATTTAACGTTAACTCTTTCTTGCTCAAAGTTACTTCAATATTAACTTTAGAATCTTTTTTAATCCTTGGCCAATTTAAACTCTCTATCCACTAAACTCAAGGGATTTTCTTGCTAACCTTTTAACGAAATTGCTAGAGTTCATCTTGCTCTAAGACAACATTGTACCATAAAGAGTTAAGAAAGTTTTTAAATTTATTTTAAAACATTTTTCTCATATCGTTACAAAAATCGTGTTCAAATTTTGGATTTCACCATTTTCTTAGGTTAGTTCATTTTCAATCCATAAAACCAACTTTCTTAGAGCATCGATTAGAAAAAACTATTGAATGTTTAACCAAAAATCGGAAAACAGTAATTTCCTATTCTTCTCTCCAGTTTTGACGAAAATTTTAAAATATTTTATATTTATGATCTCTGAACATTTATACAACGCAGACTGAAGCCATATTGGTATTTAAGGTTCCGTCGGCCAACGGCCTCCGTGGCGCAATCGGCTAGCGCGTTCGGCTGTTAACCGAAAGGTTGGTGGTTCGAGCCCACCCGGGGGCGCTTATTTTTTTTTCGATTATTTTAAATGACTTAACTTCCGACTCTCACTGGATATAATAGTGAATTTGATTTGGTTTTATGTTTAATTATTGTCTTTTTCTCACCGTCGATTCAGCTGTTTTGGTCATTTTTATACGACAATGGTGTTACCATTTTTAAACTGGAACAGCTGCAAAATAGATTTATTTTTATTACTATGAAATTGATTAAGTTTCATAATTTAAATAAAAATGTTAAATTTCTTTTTCAACATCCGTCAGTTCGATCGTCCTGATCAGCCAATTGTTTGTTATATAGGGTTCATGTAAGTATAACATCATCAACAACAACGAGGCAATGGATTAAACCAAGGTTAGTCTGTCCTTTGGGCCGGAAAACTTGGTCTATTTGAGAAAAAGTCAATGCTTCACGTTTTTATAATTATCGGTATCGTTGATTATGACGGCATCCCAGATGGTCGGTATGTTGTTTTTCAACATTGCAAAACCAACAGCAAAGATGCATAACGTTTTAATGTTATGTTTTGCCTCACGCCGAAATACGAAACCACCTTATAGTCCAGAACTGGCCCCTTCCGATTGCGTCTTGTTAGGGACGACGGCTCACTTTTTATTATAAAAAAACCTTAGTACATTAAAAGAAGTACAAAATGATGTCTAATGATTGTTTTCAATTTGAAACTGAAAACCTAATAAATAGCAATTAACCACGGAATACAATAGAAAATATTTTGATTTTTGAAAATATTATTATTCACATAAAAATATATTATATATTTTCTTTTTAAATGGTCATTTTTATTGATCCACCTTCATTAGGTGGACATGTGTACTTGAATTTTATTGGCTCAGATAGTATTTCGTCACATAAGCTTCCGATAGGGCGATCTCTTGGAATATAATGACCCAGTTTTATAATATTTTTCAGTGCATCTTATGTTGTTCTTTTTTAAACTGGAAACGCAGGGCGTGTGGCTCCAGTGTCACCACTATTTCACTCTTAGGTGATACTCATTGGGAAAAGGAGCTTCCATCTCTACGTTCCTTTTTCCGTGGCGTGACTTACAGAGCCGACCGGCATCTGGCCCTACTGTTTTAGGGTTGATTTGACAGCAGGTTCAGGTGGAGCTGACACTTCACGGTGAACTACCACACCTCTCACCTCTAGGTCCACCTAACGGCGACCTCCTTGGGGTTTCGCCCAGGATGAAAAAGTGGGTCTCCTAGAGTGTGTACTTCTTATATGTATTCTGAGTGCCTTGATCGGGTTGTTAAATTACTGTGAAGTTGCATTAGATTGCAACTTCGGGAGCTATGCTTTTCTCAGAATGTATCGACACTTTTTAAAGCATGACTAGTTTTACATTTGTCTTTTCTTTGTTTTTCTAGGCTATTTGATTGTTTAGCCGCTTTTTACCTACAGCCTCCGTGGCGCAATTGGCTAGCGCGTTCGGCTGTTAACCGAAAGGTTGGTGGTTCGAGCCCACCCGGGGGCGTTTTTTTTTACCGATTTTTTTCCATCGCTGTACGAACAGAGATCATTGACGACACACTCTATTTTTAAAATACAACCGACCTAATTAACAAAATCAAACTACCATTACACTAAATTCATTTAACATAACAACCCTACATCCGTCAGTGCCAGTAAAAAAAAAAATGTTGGGCATGGTAGGAAAAACACTACACAACTAGTGTGGCAAAGCAAATACACAATTAACATAAACTTTGATACAACACAATTATTTTAATGCAATCGACACACATGCATACCAAAATCTTGAAAATCCAACTTCAGCCATACTCGCAGAAATAGTTTTATAAAATTTTGAAGAGAACCACATCCCCGAAATTATGACATAACATATCACGCACATGTACATTACGTAGACGACGTACTCACAGTAGTCATCATCATCAACAACAACAACAACAAAATATCAGACCTGAATTCATTACAAGAACATACTGTGAAGACCACGTGTCACCACTGCTTCAACAATGGTCCCGCCTTCCTCGCTGCGGCCAATGAGCTTGCAGCAGCTTTGTATGTAAGTAAGAGCTCAATCTGCCTATTTCACGCTCGTCCACGAAGTCTTCACTGGTTAATGAAGCAAGCCGTCCGCAAGAGCTACATCAAGAAGATCACTCGAAGGATCAGCGCTTGCACTCTCAACATCTGCCTGCTGCACGAGTCCTTTCGCTCGCTATCGATCAACCACATCCGGTTCATCGATATAAGATCATGGAGTTCGGCCATCAACTTGACCCCTAACATCATCACCAAAAACGGCTGGTCACTAAAGTACAATTCATGGAAATGAAAGCAAACAACAGTATAAACTTCATAGACTTAATAATCACAAAGGCGAAAAACTACGATTGGACATATACAAAACACGGACAGCAACTTATATCATGCAAGTCGAATCAAACCACCCACACCGACATAAAATGTCAGCCTGAAATATATGGCAGTCAAGGTAATGTATGTACAGGTTTTAAAAAAATTATGGAATCTTTTAACAGGATGAGATGGAAGAACTTTTTTAACCACGCAACAATTTGGCATCGAACAGATCCATTCGCATATTTTCGCATGCATTTATTTTATAATTCCATCTCAAATGGTAAACTTCGCTCTGCTCAAAATAAACGACGCCGGGACTCTGGATTAACGGTGCAGCGGATTAGATTTCGTTCCGGTTGCGGGATCCGAAACCGTTTGAGGTGAGGTAGTGAGCGGGCGGAACTGCGTTCCTTTTGAGGAGGAGTGAAAGGGATAAAGTAAAGTGAGTTACAGGCTGTTCCCTCGGAGAGAAGGGTTTCCTCCCCCAATAAACTAAATTACTCCCTATTTAACAACCGAAAAACCTTCGATCCAATATGGCCTGCTATTTACGATCAGGCGGAGGCATCGATTTTGCCAAGCGACATGAAAATTTTCTAGAAAGGCCAGTAGTTTAAGATTAAGCCTTACCCGTTTTATAACCATTCCTACTGTGGGTGATGGTTTACAATTACAACGAAGTGTAAACAGCCTGCATAATTTACCATAAAAAATGTAATTTGCTATTTTGTTTTAAAAATCGGGTCGATCAGACTAATGGTGGTTCAATGTCAGTAATTATTGCATCATATCTTTCGTGGCTTTTGGATCATTACTTACTGCAATGCAGTTTATACTTCCTTAATTAATTCAAACATATTTTATTGTCAATGTGCTTAAATTGGAAGCCTTAACCTCATCCGAGTTTGCTGTGGCAACTCAAAAGCGTCCTACCCTACCCTTTCTTCCCTATCCTGCAATCTTTCCTGGCTGACCGGTTCTTTCAAGGCAGCCAGCGATCATCCGTGTAATCAGTGGCTAGCTTCATTGATTACTAATGGCCTCCATAGCTTGCCAGCGGCTCCTTATCGTAAGATCTTGCTTGCGGCTTTTCCTCTCTTAGTTTCAAGAAGAACTACTACCTATATCCATGAACCTACATTCACCATAAACGTGTTATGCCGTCTCCTCTTGCTGTATCTGCACAGTGTTTTCTTCTGTCTGAACTCTTATCCGGTGCTTGTGCCTTCTTATGCGGCAGCGGCCAGTCAGGAGTACAACAAGAATCCTCGTTCTTCTGCGGTTAACCTCCAATATTTCCATTAAGTCTTGCGGATGGTCCTTCCATGAATTTCTTCGCCTGCCTCATGCCTTGGTGGTTTCTGGACCTGGTTATGGAAACATTGAGGATAAATTTTCTATGTGTCCTTTTTTTGTGGTGAGGTGCCAGGCCACAATAGAGTTCCGACCTTAGATATAAATAACGTTTCAGTTTTTGGGCAACACTCTCTCCCGAATGCAAAGGTTAACCACGTTCGGTATCTTGGGATAGGCTTAAGGTGTTATAGAAAACAAGATCATTTCTACCCTAAACGAATGCAGTATTCGATGTTCCTCCTTCACCCTTCACCCATATAAACAACTATACAACACCTAGCTTATTCGATATAGTACTTGAAATTCCGACATCGAAGTTTTCCTCCTACACACATATTCGCGCAATTAAATACATTTTCGTGAAACAGTTAAATCAACTATTACTAAACTTAATATATGTACAATAATAATATTGCCTACAATAAAAAAATTATACAGAACTACCGCAACTTCCTCTATAAATCGGAATACCAAAGATTCACTGTCGTATTTCAGTATAGTTCTCATATTGACGCTATTCCTATTCTCTTTTGATAAGAAGCCAAGGAACCTTCAATCAGGGGAATTCAGGCAAGCAGGGGATCGAAATACTTTCTTCCGTGCTTTACCATAATTCTCCTATCGTCCATTCCTACAAGCTCTCTATATGGGGCGAAGGTTGGCTATCAACGTTGCAGTACGTGATATTCTTCCATCACCCTCCACACGCATTATGCAACTACCCTATTTGACACAACACGCTTGCGTTAATAAGTTAAATCTTCTTAGACACAAAAGGAAATCCACAAAGAGCTATTTATCGAGAACTACTACCATACAACAACCGATTCCTCCAAAAATCGGAACATGGGACCCAAATCCTTTCTTTCGTACAAATGTACAACACTCAAATCGGGAAGGATTCTGAATCGTTCCTAAATATGACACGCGTGCTTTTCCCGAAAAGTAACTGTCCGTCTAATGGACAATTCTGTGGGTAGGGTTAAGATGACCTTTCTCTCTCTCTCTCTCTCTCTCTCTCTCTCTCTCTCTCTCTCTCTCTCCCTCTCCCTCTTTATATGTCTTGTTTTAAAATAAAGTGCCTGCCTGTCTCTTAAGCATTAAATTACAGGGATCCAACGAAGAGCAAACCACTATTTATGCGGAAACGAGTACGATTATTCGAAACAAAAATATGCTGACAAATCTGGACGATATAAATGTACAAAGAGGCTATTAATTGACCAAACGTTGACAATAGATTTACGAAATGTAAGGAAATTCGTAGGTCGCGATCAAGATTTCGTTCAGTCAACCTGAAAAGTCTGTAGGATAGTCGGAAAACGTAACTTGTTTGAGTTGTAAATAAAGGAATACTTTTATATTCGTGCATATCACATTTTCATCATTTAATAATTTTGCGTAACTTGTACCCTATTTTCGAGTAGCATGAGGGCATCATATTTCGCGTCCATATGTACAGATCGGACGGATTAACGTTTTATAGGTAACAACAAAGTAGGT
The DNA here is from genome assembly GCA_039619505.1 of Cimex hemipterus. Taxonomy (NCBI): domain Eukaryota; kingdom Metazoa; phylum Arthropoda; class Insecta; order Hemiptera; family Cimicidae; genus Cimex; species Cimex hemipterus. The sequence goes on from CM077101.1 coordinate 34,085,974, forward strand.
GCAGACACTTGAGTATTAGGTTTAGTTAGCAGGCCCGGTTGCGTAACTGTGAGCCGGTTGTAGTGATCTTGAGTCAAGAGATAACCGTAAATATGTGGGTTGTTAACCGTAGCTTGTGAATCGACTAAAGTTAAGGGTGAGTTCTCGTAGTTCCGTCGCTAAATGAGGACGGCTATAAACAATGTTCTGGCATTCATCTTGATTCTCTATTTCCATATCCAAAGATGTCCGTAGATGGGCATTGGCTTATGCTCGACTACGGTTGAGTACGTTTTTGTTCATTCAGTCATCCATATTTTGTACCATGATAAACTTAAAACCAGGCACTAAATCACTTACGAAGCATAGGTATTTACATTTAACTTATTGAATTGAATTATAAAACAAACAATAAAAGTTTATTTATTTTATTTTTAATTTGGCATAATTGAATGAGTCAACATTCTAATTAAGTTGCAACTTAGACACAGCCAGTAAAATGTATGTTGACAGTCTATAACCCCAAATAATAGACACCCAAATAATCTAATTTGCCTAAGTAAACCAGTTCGAAATTGATTCCTTTCTATGGAAATTGACAGGATTAATATTTATTATGTTCTAGTAGCGTTAGAGGTTTCATTCGATCCTTGGATTTACCCGATCTCGATTCCAAAATCGGACCGGGACCATAAAATACATATAATATTGCAGGTCTCGGACACCGATGTCAGAGTTCCTATTCGTTATTCCCCTTTTTTAAAAGCTCTTTGTTGACGTTTAGCGCCCTCTCCTTTGACCGGTCCTAGCTAATTCTTATTTATAATTTGGGACCGAGTCGGTTGTCAATTTTCACATTAACTCCAGCCGAAAACGGCCCTCGAGACGTGAAACGCCACCCGTTTTTATTTACAACCGGTGCGGAATTTTAAGCAATGGCCGTTAAAGGAAAGGGACTCCTTCCAGTCGTTGAAGGACTATTATTCGCGATTTGTTTTCACTTTATTTAAAAGTAATTAACCTTAAGAAAAACGCTGGAAGTTGTATTACACAAACTTTTATCTTGACAATTTGAAAAATTAACATAAAAATGCTAAAACTCACTCACTGGTACTAAAAATTTAAACAATAAAAGACCCCCCTAGATATTAAAAAAATAGCTAATTTACGACAAACGCACCATGATGCACTACGTTTGTCAGGCGCTTTTACACCTCAAATGAAATAAAAAAGTTCGTATAAACCATTCTAACCGACAAGTAGGTTGCTCCTTGATCTGTTCACTTATAGGAAACCCAAAAAACACAAACTTTTTGTCCTGGGAAAAATTTATTTACCGACTTTACCTTAATGCAGAAGGCAAAACATAAAAGAAAAACGAAACAAGCCACACAAAAAAGAACAATACATATAACGAAGAACCAAAGCAGAAAATGTCGGCAAAATATCTACACTAAACTCAAATAAAAGAAAAAATAACAGCAATACCGAAGTAGTAAAATCCTACATTAGCCTAATAAAAGCACAAAACACAAAAAAAGTAGAAATCAAAACAAAACATAAAAAAAGGCGACACACATAGCGAACAGCCCAAGAAGAAATACTGGACATAAATTTTGCACTGGACAAAAAGTTGAATTACCAGATTAGCGCTCCTTCTTTTATATACAACCTTTTCCCATTTAACAAAAAAAATAATTAATTTTGGCTCGATGTAATTAAAGAAAAGGGTACACCGTAGACAGCTTATTAAATGAAAAAAAAGTTTGTGAAATTTGCCATTCTTTACCGTGATATGGTTCAAAGAAGTTACAAATTTAGTCTTTTTACAAATTCTAAATTTATAAAATTTTTTATGAAATTCAAAGTTGTTAAAGTTTTTGAGGGGTTCCTTCTTACAGAAACCATAGCGCTGTTTTCGACGCTTTTTTGTATTTCCCCAAATGAAGAGCTACGACAAAATTAATGGCGGAAACAGTTGTCTACCTGTTTAGAGCATCGATCACCAACAGTCTCCGTGGCGCAATTGGCTAGCGCGTTCGGCTGTTAACCGAAAGGTTGGTGGTTCGAGCCCACCCGGGGGCGGTTAACTTTTACCGATTTCTTCCTTTGTTGGACAATAAAAATGTAATTTTTTAGCTATGGAATAACAGTTGTACCTTTTGGTGGTAATTTTACATTTCTAGATATAAAAATTAAACAACTAAAAATATCACGTTATTATTAACTCTATTAACTTAAATTTACACGTTAAAAAAATTAAAAACTGAAACAGTATTTCTCACAATGATATTATATTTCTACAAGACAACTATTTGCCATGGTTCTCGGTTCGAATCCGTCTTCTTAGTTGATAATAATATGGAGAAAGTATTCTAAAGTGGTTTGACTCCTCGTCCGAAATACCCAACACGTGGAAGCTAAACTTCGGCCACTCCTCTATCATAGAAACTTTAACATTTTGATATAAATGACATACCATGACCAGAGATTATAGCTTCCTTTTAACTGTCAATAAGTAAATATAGCGAATTTGGCGAGCCACGATGCTCAAAAATCATTTG
>CM077101.1:34093516-34126210 GCA_039619505.1 Cimex hemipterus
AGTAAATATAGCGAATTTGGCGAGCCACGATGCTCAAAAATCATTTGGTACTCCAAAGCTCAATGCTCAGATCAGCCAACAATTTAACACCAATAGAGAGCTAAAAATGTGTCCGCAAATCCTTGCTACTTGCGATATGGATTTTCATGTAATCAAGGCAAATTCAAAACATATTAGTATAAATTCCACTTATTTTTTCGTATCTCCGATGTTCTTCTATTCCAATATTGGTCGTATTATTTCCACGTTTCACCTTTTTGCCACGATACCAAAAGATTCAACTTAACCAAAATGTGGTGGTGGTTCGAGGCTAACTTTTACCGATTTCTTCCTTTGTTGAATGAACGACAATTTGTTCATTTTATTTTTAATTATTTAAGCTATGGAACTACAGTTTTACTTTCGCGGCTATTTTATTATTTCCAAATAGATTATTGTTTCGAATCCCGGCATACCCCACGGCTTTTTATGTTAATAATTATTTTATTTTACGATCTAGCTATTTTAATTAGTAAATTTATATCAAAAATGGATCTAACTAACTTTTCTTTTTAAGCCTGAATCTAAAGAAAATTAGCAAGATTACGACTTTGTGTTTAGTGATGGTTCGAAAACGGAGAAAGACTCTAGTTGTGTTCTATTTATGATGCTCAAACGAATATGAGGCTGGTGGTAAGAAGTAAATTTTTTTAAAGATATTTTGGTTATGGAAATACAGTTATACCTTTTGCAGTTCTTTTATTATTTCTTGACAGATACAAAATATAATCCTCTATTTAGTATATATAGATATAGAAATATTTCACTGTTTATTCATTAACGTAAATTTTGTGTTAAAAAATTATCCCATATCAAAGGTATTATGGGTGGTTCGAACATAAAGGACATTATTCTTGTATTTTCTGGCTGCCAGATCTCCTGCACAAAACTAGGCAATGATATTTTCAAGGCTCTTGATAAGTATGTAACTTTCGAGATCCTTGTCGATCCAGAGAACTTGGCTACTTAATTACCATCGGTTCTCTTTGTTTTTATCTAATAATTATTTCTGAGGAGAGTTCTTATTAGTGTCTACTTCGGTAATTTTTCAACGTTTACTTACAACTTCCACGGTTTGAACCACTGTTCAATGATGTGTCATGGGGTTGCGGTTTTCCGGTTGAGATTAGAGCAAAGGATTGCGCTTGTCAAGAATGGTAGGAATTTCTACGATATATAATGTCCTAAGATACATCCTTGTAATACCCCTGCATCTGTGCTATAACTCGCTGATGATTTGAATGTTTCTGACGGTTAGGATTTTAGTGTGGAGCAGCTCCGCATGACATTCACGATCGAAGGCTACACATCTAGGAATACACCGGAGCAGTACTCCTTTTGATCTAGAGCGGTAGAGATATATTGTCATATAGGTCCTCGGTGCCCTGATTAATGAGAATCGCGACACTAACAAAGAAGTTAAGGGCCCCAACAAAGAGCCACAGCTACTTTCTTTCAAATGAAAAGCGTTTCTATTCGTTCTAGGCTTAGTTTAGAGTTGACAATGAGAATGATAGCTACATGTTCTCGCTCCTGTTTTGTGGAAAGCTGGATACTTGATCCAGGTACCAAGGCCTTTGAGGTGTATTTATACAGCAGCGCACCGTGGTTCCAGAGAGTAGCAGAGAGAGGAATTAGCAATTTTAGCTTTCTGAAAATCACCCTTCGAAGAATAACCACTGCTGTCAACTATACAATAATATTATAGAGTAGTACAACTTATCACTGTTCCTACCAGCTGATGTACTCAGCTATATTCACATGGAACGCGCACACACGACTCGAAAGATAAGAGCTTGCAGACGCTTCAGCCTTCTTAAAGATCGTTCAGGCCGCAGAAGAAGATAGGAAGTCTGATCAGCAAAGAAGTCTGTTATTGGTACAAACTGTCGATTACTTTACTAATAGCTGACCCATAACATATGGGTCATTCGCGCGTTTTATGTTTTCCGACTCTCCTCCGAAGAGCCCGATCAGTTCGGTTCCCTTTTTCTTTGTACAAGTTTGAAAAAATAGAAACTCCTGAGTTATCAAGGTGTTTATTGTATAAACATGTTTTTCCCTTTACACACGAGGGCAGGTAAAATAATTCCCACCCCCGCATACATATTTCAGGTCATGAACTAGGGCCATCAATTGAAAAACGAGATAATATTATGCATGGAATTACACCGTCCCCCACATGAGGTGCACCCCCGTCCTATTATACACGCGTTTACCCAGGAGGACACCGAGACATGCAAATGCGTTGAAAATACAAAATCAACATAAAACGTGAAAAGCTTCTACTTCCCGCCTTCCGCGACGGCGATGAAAACTTGTTTGCATTTCCCAATAACACCTCGCTCTACCGCCCTCCCTCCGTATAATTCTTATTGGATTTTATTTATTCCACTTCTAGCGATTTCCTTGAGAATGGTTTACGTTTTATCCTTTTACACGTGACAATGAGATTTATACCAGCTCTTACAATTTACATTTACATTACACGTGAAAAGAGCAGTATGCCCTTATAACAGCTTTCTGCATTATGAAGCGAAATGTTCAAAAGTATAACAGACAAAACCTGACTGGTAACTCCATCTAAATCATATGTTGTAACTCGTTTGCAGATGAAAACCCGTGACAATATTTCACAATCCTGTAAGATAAATTATTTGAAAAAAAAACCTTTTATTATAAATTTATGTTCTCTAAAGTCAATTATCACGCTTCAACATTATAATTTGTTTTATCGTCAAGATCCAAATTGTTCTTTCTACTGTAAACGGCTTCTGAGCCCTTTATAGCTCTGCAAGAAACATAGCAGTTTTATTAAAGTTTAGCACGAAATCCCGTTAGTTTAGGTTGGCGCCAAATACATTAGTGTTGTCGATACACGAGCAGAAACAGCAGGTTCAACATAACTCCTGCCCTAAATTCACGGGATTTCTTGTTAACTGTTTACAAACTAGAGATGAGAAATTTTATTTTTGTTAAGTATAACAATCGATATTAGATGCCGTCAAGAGGAAGAGGTGAGGAGCTATGTAGGAAGTAGAAAATGCCAAGATGGAGAGTTTGAATTGGCGCCAAATAAATCAGTGTTGCCAACACACGGGGAGAAACAGGTGGAACGACACTTAGCTCCCCCTAAACTAATAGGATCTCCTGCTAACCTTAAACAAAATTTCTCAAATTCGCAATGTTCTGAAACAACTTTGGTCAAGAAAGCGTTAATTTATAAGCTGGGCAAACTATGTATGTACAAAAAGTGATTTTGTCCTAAAGCTCTAAACTTTAAAAACCGTAATCGAAAAATTGACTTTTTTATACAGTTATTCGACTTCTGTATTCTTAAATTTTGCACATCGATTTTTTTTTATAATTTGAAATATTATATAAATATGATTGTTCATTTTAGTTAGGACTGAGAGTTCTAGGACGCCATCGTGGTATAAATCACCTAGAGAGAGAGAGAGAGAGAGAGAGAGAGAGAGAGAAAGAGAAAGAGAGAGAGAGAGAGAGAGAGAGAGAGAGAGAGAGAGAGAGAGAGAGAATGTCAATGGATTTTTGTACTAGTTAGCCTAAAATCCGCATAAATTTAAGTATTTAAGTTCCAGCAAATATTTCGAATATATTTTCTTCACCCGGACTGCTAATGGTAAAATAAATATTTTTTAAGTAGAGATTACCGACACTGGAGCCATATCATCGCCCAGCCCACTCCAAGCGAAGATTGTGTGTTCCATTCAGATTCCAAAATACTGCACAGCTATACAGCTATTAAAATATTTACAAGATTTATAGATGGGGAATTTTATCTTAAAAATCGTTTATCTTAAAAACAGAGCAGAGGTTCCAACAACCCACTTTCGTGCCAAAGGACTGCCTCTATCTCGTGTGGCATGCCTTACTCGCTCCCTGTAAGAGGCCAAGGCATGACATTGGTCGACCAGTGGTAACAAATGAGCATACTTTCTCTATAAGGGGTTTACCCCGAAATCAGGTGTCCGTGTGTATGCCCTATCCTCAAACTGGTGAGAACGATCACTTCCGTGCGTTTCAGATTGTGCAGTCGAACTATTGACACAGAAGAGCTCTTCTTGTTTTCAATTTATCAGGTATTAATAAGTGAAGAAAGCGACAGGCGGAAGCTGAAAACTGCCTTCCAGTGTAGACACACCGAGAAAGGGCACTCTGTTTGTAATTGAAGGATTTCGGTCCGCACGTTGGAAAAAGAAGAAACAAAACAAAATTATAAAGGTACACTTGGAACAACTTTTCTCATTACAAAAAGTTGCAATCCCCCTGGGAAAAAAAGACTCTGGTAGTTACCAGATTTCGGTAAAGACAACCACCAGCAAATGAGATATAGTTCATTATTTCATAAAACGACGTTCAAAAAAGATAGGACCAAAAATAAGGAATTAGTTTTAAACCAGAGATGCAAATTAATAACAACCTTACCTTTTCCCCACATCGTGTAATTAATGCTCATATCCTAACGTGTTAACTACATATTAAATTCGGAAAGAAAAAATCAGCTATCAGTCACTCTTATTTATTAGTGTGTGTTGCTGTCACGTAGGGGGTCGCGAGGCCATTGGCGCTTCAGTCGTCGGGAAGGATTATTTGGGAGAGTGAGGGATGAAAGGTTTTTGACATGTGGGTTTGTGTGATAGGATAATTTCTTCTGAAACGTCTTGGTAGGCGTTTTGTGTTATATCAAACCTTTTTGCGAGCTGTATAGTCAAATGGGTCTCAAAATAGTAATATAGATGAGTCGTTTGTTTTGTAGAATCCGCGTTGAATGTTTGTGCAGCAATGTGAACGGTCTGTTTAGTGTCTTTTGAATCGTTTTTGGGGGAGTCAAGAGTGTTTTGTCAGTGTATAGCACAAGGTGATGTGTTGGGGATATTGATGTAATAGATGAGAGCAGCGGCTTAATCCTTGATTGGCGAAACAGAGATGCTCTCATTTCTGCGTATTAATAGTCACCTTCCACCGTTTGACTGACTACTCAAGGGATGTGATTATTGTTTGACTGAGATGAGAGCAAAGTATGGTGGTATTGTCATCAGAAATGGTAAAGATAGTGTCAGAAGGAGAGGAATGTCTGCTGTGTACACTATAGAGGATGGTCTCAAAGATACTTCCTTGCGGCTCTGCATCTGTGCGATAGCAGGCTGGTAAAGAAGAGCCACTAATGACGTAAAACTATCTGGGTGGTAGTGGGATAGAAGGATTCATTGCAATCAATCGAAAATATCCATTTGGATGGTAAGTATGTCGTTTAAAGAGCAAAATTGTAGACTTAGGTACAGGAAAAGCTTTTTAACGCAAGCGTCTAACAAGGACAAAGCCAGAAGTTTTTTTAGTGGTAGATGGCTTATAATATAGGATATTCTTCGTTCCTGCAGTTCTTAGCTCTACAGCTCTTCCAACTATTCTTAACTCCAACGGATCTTCGCTCCTATATTTCTTACAGCTCTTAAATCCGAAGCTCTTAGTTCATATACTTTTTAGCTCCTATAAGTTTTAGCGCCTATAAGGCTTAGTTCTAACTGTTTTTAGCTTTACAGCTCGTCGTTCCAACATCTCTCAGAGCTCGTAGTTCTTACAGTTCTCAGCTCTTATAGTTCTTAGCTCTACAGCTCTTCTCTCAGACAGTCCTTAGCTCTAATAGATCTTCGCTCTTATATTTCTTACAGCTCTTAAATCCGACAGCTGTTAGATCTCACAGCTCTTAGTTCATACACTTTTTAGCTCCTATATGTCTTAGCAACTACAGTAATTCAGACAATCAACTTTTACAATTGCTCCTGGACTTGACACAACGAGATTCTAAAAAACATGCTAAAGTTCCAAAAAGAGCTGATTCAATTCACTGAGTGAGCGGTTTGATCCAGTCGTTAAAAAGAGGCGTTTTTTTCATTTTCTATGAGAACAGACCGACCAAATGGATCTTAACCTGCAGAATAGTTATGGCTAGAAATAATAAAAATGTAGTACTCGGATGTAAGTAAATTTTTGTGTGATAAACTAATGGAAGAAAGTAATAACATTTCACGTGCAACAGGAGACACAATTAATCTTTAATCTTCTGACAAACTGAAATAGAGGGAAAATTCATCATGGAAAAGGGGTAAACGTTGGCGTGAATAAATAAAAATCATTTAGCTTATTGGATAAAGTGGGAGAAGGATTAGTATGTTTAATTTTTTATAAGGTATCGTGACTTGTCTCGTGTGAATCAAGTTTGATATAATATAGGATGTTTATGAGAGGGTGAAGGGACCCCAACGGGGTGACAGCGCGGGGGGGCAGCTGGCCACCCTCTGAAACCCCACTACTAGATATTAGTCACATGTGATATTCTATATTCTCAACCGGCAAAATTAACTTGTAATCACAACCGACAGATTTACATGGTTTTATTGCACTTGGGGTTCTCCCGCTTTGAATTCCATTACTGTCATAATTAAGAAATGGTTCCGCCCACCCTCGACTGTTTTACGGGTTGGGGGAGCGGTTATTAAAAATAGATAGGAGCACACACATTTCGCTAATAACCTCTGGGCCACAGATGCAGATTTTCCCCGATGAACACCCTGATCAAAAGAAAAAAGAGACCTGGTGTGTTTGCATCTACGCGAGTTTAGTACTACAGTAATAATCCAGAGATCCCTCCGTACGTTATGATTAGAGGATTTCTCTGTTTATTGCACATTTCGTTTGCTAGAGTATATAACTCATGGATTTGTTCTATTTTTTTAGTGGATCTTGTACTCTAGCAAAGGAATTGATAAATAAAAAAGTGGGTAACAAGAACAAAGGTTTGTAATACGAAAAATTAAAATAAAGAAAAACAATCAAGCAAAATCAATCTTGGTGTTCCTTAGAACCAGGCTTCCAGAAACGGAAGTAATTATCGGACTCGAAAGTAGATTTCATGGTGGAGTCTGAAGTAATGTCTATCAAACGTTCGTATTCACATGAAGATAGGCTGGTTGGCTTTGTCGAAATTGCAAACGGTTTAATGGCCAATTCATGGTCCAGCAGCAGTGTAACTCGAGCTGTTGGGATGTGCTCAAAGGACATCTCTCAACTTCGAAGGTGCACATATTTTCGTGAACCAACGTGTTTTCTTTAAAATAAAAAACACAGATTCAATCCAAAACTGTATTTTTCCTCTAAAGGTGTGAACGTTGTCATTAGCATCGAAAGTTATCATACTCTTATCTTGTAAACAAATACACATCGCATCCATTTTAATGATATTATCGGACAAATACGACAACCTTACCATTTCTCATCATTGAAAAAGTTGGCCAATTTGACATTACGGTCCATTAACAGATATAAGACCTCAAAACGTAATTCCTATAATCGTGCACCTGTTTACCCACGTGATGGCCCTTCATCTGTGTATGATGAATCAGAGAAGGCTTCTCAATCGTCATCATCATAGTATTATGGAAAATTCATGACTTAAAATTCATGATATAATTAATAATTTAAACAGATTCATCCAAAACCTCCTTAAAAGAGACTGGTATTTGTCTGTGGAGAACACAATGACTTCTGCTGCAATTTTGCTTTTCACCACTCATTATTATTTTTTTCATTTTATTTATTCACTCTGCGTTTATTGTTGTAATTATTAATTTTTTTCGAAGTTCATCGCGGTCCCCCTAGTAAGGTCCGCAGACCACAATTTGGGAGACCTCGCCTTAGAAAATAAAAGTTACAATTAAGTCTTTTTCTCTTCATTTGATTACAAAAAAAAGCAAATTGAAAGTGTTTAACTGCAACGGGGACGTGGGTACTCTTTCCTTTCCCAAGGATGCAGGGATGGCTTCTTTTCCTTTTCTTTTATTTCTTCCTCATCCATCTCGAACAGACCACGCGAGATCCGAAAAAACAAGAAAACCTCCCTCTTTCCTTTTTATCTCCCGAGTCTTTTCCCGCCCTGGAGGTGTCAGTTTGTTTGTCTCTGGTCTGATCCATTTCTCCTGGCAAATCCTCCAAGCAAATATGTCAATCATTACCACTAATAATTTTTTTTTTCAAATTCCGACCACTACTCAAATGTATTAATTGAAGTAAGATTATTTATACTAAGATTATATGTTATCAGTAGATCAAGATTTAAATTAGTTATTAATCCATTTATGTTTCAGTCGTCAATTAACCAAGTTACTTCTTTCAAATTAATTATTCTTTTTATGTAAGGTTTTGGTTGAGGTAAAACAGTCCGTGTCACGAGTGGTATTCGAACCCAGGACCTTTTATCTCTGTTTTTTATATCAACCAAAACTTTACATAACAAGAATATTTAATTGACGGAATTAACTTGGTCCATTGGCCTCGAAAACATAAATGGATTAATATTTATTAAGTCAAAGAAGTATTACTTCACTAACAGCTCCCAGTTGCCACTTCATACGTCGCTGAGAATCGAAGCCTGTTACACAACATTTGAAAATGGCAAAACGACGGAAAATTCGAAGGGTTGCAGTTTGAGATGGAGAGTTGGTGTCCGAGTCGATCGAAGTCACGATAGCTCAAGGGTAGAGAAGCGGCGTATTTAACCGTAAGGTCGTGGGTTCGAATCCCACTGACTTTTTATCTCAACCAAAACCTTACATAAAAAGAATAATTGATTTAAATTAATTCTGATTTATGACCTAAGAATATGATTTTTTGGCCTCGCGCCTAAACACATCGGCCATGCCTCTGGTTTCTTGTATCCTGATAAGTACCTATTTATGTTTGGATTTCGTTCAATTTTATGTAATTATATAGTACCTTTAATGCACTAATGTATTTTGTATTAGTCTCTATTGTCTGAGTGTGGATGGGAAGAGTTGATCCATGGGCGACCAGTCCCTGAAACAGTTCCTTCCTTTTGGTGGCTTTCCTTCGACATTCCAACAATCAGGATCGGCTGTTGTGTTATTATTGCAATAACAATTGAAGGAAGGTATAAAGTTCAACCGGAAAATGTGGTACATGAGGTTATTGGAGTTAAAGCGCAATCTAATGATAGAAATAAAAACATTTCTTGGGCCACGTATTTCAGAGAACCAAGTATTATTTTGACTCTCTGGTTGGATTGCAGAATAGAATTCACATTTTTTCATTTTGAGTGGCCAACATTTGTAGCGACTTTCCTCGTGCATACCTTTACAATAAGCATTGATACCAATTGGTGTCAGTAGTCTCTTAGGAGTGTCATGCAGTGCTATAACCCTCTGCCGGTCGATCCACACGGTCGTTGAGTGGTTAGTATTGTGGCCCACATAAAGTAATTGTTTGTTCCATTCGTGCGTATCATACAATCATGCTTTCATTTCGAGAATTAGCGGGTCCAGCTTTCCAGATAGCGCAAGAAGACGATTTTATTTTGCGTAAAAGAGCCTATCTTGGTTTTTGTATCTGAAATGAACCCGTTCAATTTTTATTGCCCGATATTGCTCAATTGAATTTCGTAAGACCAGTCAAAAAGTGGTGAGTTCATATATTATGAGTAAATTTTTAAATTTGATTAAAAAAACACAATGAGAGAATCAATTAGTAGAAGATAAAATGCATACACTCGCGAGTCCATTCATGAATTTGATGGATGTTATTAATCACTCCGGAATTGTATGCGGTCGGACGACATTTTCTCTCGTGAAAGAATATTGTCTGACAGTACATCTTGTACATCACTAAGCACCAAAACAACAATTGGAAAAAGTGAAAAGGCCCTCGATCGAGAACGACACGATCTGCTGATACACGGATGGATCTAGAACGCAGGTATGGGCAGAAGTGTCTGGTTCTGGAACCAAATATTGAGAACCCATAAGAAAATACAACATTACGTTCCGGGCTCCGAGTGAGGAATAAATACTACAAAAGCAGGAGCACATCATCCAAGGCAGCCATCATTGAACTAAGCTCAAACATCATTAGCTCGAAGATGGTGTTGAATTGCAAAGCTAAACTGTGCCAATTAGGTATGCAAAATATAGTTACACTCTGCCAGGTTCCAGGACATGTAAAAATAGAGAGGGAGCGGATGACCGTGCAAGGAAAGTCGTTGCGAATGACTTCTGTGATATAAGGTTTCACAAAATCGTTTACTATCTTAGACAGAAGACAAGACAAAAATGAGAGACCCCGGATCTAGTGTGTGGGGTTGGGGTCAGGAAAGATATGGAGGATATACAAAAGAGCAGTTGACTAATAGCGAAAGCTAAGGTCAAAAGAAAGAAAAAAGTTGAATTCACTTATTGGATACAAACAATCCAAGAAACTCCTTCGAATATAGGAAGGAAAGAAGCAACAGGTTGGCACGAAAAACTAAGAACACTAACAGGATTTCTTGACAGGACACTGCAGATTGGATGGACATTTGAAGAATATAATCCAATACAGTACGTGAAGATCCTGCAAGGAAGCAGACACACACACACACACACACACACATCTAACGAACTGCGGTGCTACACTTACCTACAGGAGGAAGTGCTTTGGGATATAGATCATAACTGTAGAAGAAATACAACCATTGAAACCGACACTACTAATCAAATTTCTTCATGAAGAATTACCGATGTGCTATAGATACAGGAGAATACAATAGACCTCAAAGCTTCGATATAAATATAATGAAAAACTGCTTTCGATTAGTATTTTACACGATTTACTATTTTAGTAGACCGCGCGGTCCTTTAAGGCAAGCTCAGTTTACTTCACTTTACTTTATTTCTTCAAAATATTTTAGCTTTTCTGATTTTGCGCAGTAGCGTTTTTTTTTTATTTTAATACTGTTTGATATATCCCTTCATTTGATTTACGTTGAGGAAATAAATATAAATATGATTTCACTCAGTTTCTTCATTTTTATTTATGCATAATACATTACATACAACCCTAATTGATCAGTATAAAATATCTTTCAATTCTAATATAATTGCTAATTTTATATATGTGATGCGCGTTTAATGTATAACGTGTACGTTGTAGATAACCGGATGATGGAGAAAATAAAACAACGAATCCTGTCATGAATAAAGGCATTTTCATTACATGCTCAACATAAATCAACCAAGTGAAGAAGCGTATCGAACAGATCTGAAATCTAACATGCTATGTAATTATATATTTATTTCATCCCATGTATAATTAAATTGAGCATGTCTCCCACTTGCATAACCTTACACTTGAAAGTTTCTGGTTCCTACATCATCTTCATGATTACAACGCAATTCTGTCTTCTAACATGCATCTACAATCAAGCAACCTGCAACATTCAAGAAAACCCATCATATTTCGTAGACCTATTGACCAAATGATTGCATTCAATTAATTAATCTTTCTGTAAGGTATTGGTTGAAATGAAAAAGCCTAGTGTCACGGGCGGGATTTGAACCCACGACCTTCGGCTAGTACTTCGTCGCTTTGAATGGCATTTGATGGCAAATGGCAAAAATGAGGGATAATAAGGTAGGTAGAGATGGGGAGTTGGTGTCCGAGTAGATCGAAGTTAAATAGCTCAAGTGGTCAGAGGAGTGGCGTATTGAGCCGAAGGTCGTAGGTTCGAATCTCCCTCGTGAAACTAGCTTTTTAATTCCAACCAATACCGTACATAAAAATTATTCAAGAAAACCTTCAATTTGTCAAAAGCTGGTTTTAAAATAGGACAAGACTTAATGTGGGAAATCTAACTGAAAATAAAGCGAGGTAATAACTAGGTAGTAAATGTTTTGAACAGCATGACAAAAAAAAAGTTAAACTATAACACAGTAAAGCGTGTGTGTGTGTGTGTGGTGATTAGTGACCGTTATTCGATAATTATTTAGAAATCGTGAAATGCGGTCTGGAGTGATGTAGGTTTCAGAAAAACATTTTCTTATCGGGCCAACGTTTCGATCTTTATTGAGATCATCTTTAGGGTCTTGTGTTGTCTGCATCTAAATAATTAAGCACAGTAAAGCATTGGTCCCACCTTTATACTATTTATACCGCTCACTTTCTTACACATCGTAACATAATCATTATCATATCGGATTTCCTCGAGCCCGAATCATACCAATCGTATCCAAGCAACCTCTAACATCTTGGAAGCAAAAGTCAGAGGTCCTTCTATACAGGGGATTTAATTTAGCCATATTAGCTCCCACCACATTAATACAAATACCTCATAGATTCAGATCCCGATTATCTATAATGGGAAAATTGTAGCTTATGATCAAGATATTTTACCCAGCTGAAAGTGGCATGCCAGGGGCAAACCAACATGATGACCTCGCAATCTTCTAGCGTACCTCCAACATCCAACAACACCTCCTGTTAAGGAGGAAAAAGTGAAGGACAAGACTCAACCCTCCACCACACACGACAAAAAGATCTGCCGATTTCCATTTAAGTCAGTAACATAAGGTCGTCCAGATTTTAAACTGACATGAAATGGTAACACAATTTAACAGAATACTTAGAAAACGACGTTAAACTATACGACTGTACTACTGACGTATGAAATGTCGCTTTTTTCTTATATCCACTTTTTCCCGGTCTTCAGTGGGCTATCTATCAAATATACCTTGTATGGAACTAAACAAGGCGGTCTCTACGAAGAAGCACTCTCGGTCCTATTCTATATACCCTTTAAACTATGGTATTTCCCTTACATCCCAATTCCATCATAACAATGCTATGTTCTAACCAAATCCTAACTAAGTTATCTCCAGCATCCAAGACCATCAATATTTTGACATACATTTACACACTGTTACATAGAACGGGTACAAATTTTAAAAACACACCGTTGAAGATGGCGAAATGCCTACGTGCAGGTTGCCCAGAAAATAGCCCTTATTATTATCGGTAGATGTTCATCGTGTAAGTTGTCCTTATTATAACCTCCTGGAAAAATAAAACTGCTTAGTATAAAAGTTGTCTGAAGTACGCCTTGTTAGTAGTAATTTATGACTTTTTCTCCTACCCGTGTGTACGAAGAGAGTCGGGTCGTGCCGCAGGTGAATTCCCATTTTATACAAATCAACCGACCCCAGGTGACTTGACAGCTTTTCCCCGCCCCTCTGGTCGTGATGCCCCTGCCTGGATCCTCCGTTCGATCCGAATTAACTTCCTAATTATCGGACCGAGAAGAATAAACAAATATATAAACAATTGAAAGGCCAGGGTCAATGAGCGCAATGGGGCGGACGGGCAACAATGATCCTGCAACAAATTCACGGGGCAGCTGCGAGAATTTCCAGCCAAGCGTGGAGAAAAGAAAGAGAGAAAAAAATGTCAACCCTCTCTTCATATTATGCAGTATGTCGTACCCGTGGGGATTCAAACTCCCCGTCTAGCATCCCACAGCTGTTTTAGCCGACAATTTCGAACCTTTGAGCTAAAAGTGTTTTTTAACAAATTAAATTTACTATCTTGTTTTTGGATTTTTTAACGTATATTTTATAAAACACCATTCTTGCTAACAAATAATTTTTAAAAAAAGCTCTATATTCTACATACTCAATATTAACCTATATTGCATTAAAATCATTTTAGACATTAATCACAATATAAAACTATTAACAGTCCCTGTGAACGCAAATTTTTGGCCCTGTCCATGTCCATTCTGATAGCATTAAAAAAGGATATTACCAAGTATCCCATCATATTAGAGATCAAAAATATTATGCTATCTTCTAGGAGTCAGATAGTGTATCTGCTCTGGGTTAAAGGTCACAGCAGCAACATGACAATCGGATGATATACTGGCGAAAGAGGCAGCGTTATCGGGAAGCCTCTTAAAAAATATTTCAGCCTCTGATGTTATAAAGCATAAGGTCATCAGGTCTTTATGTGCGAGAAATGGAAAAATGAATACAAAAATCGACCAAAAACCTAAAACTTCTAGTTCTCTATCTCCGAACCAACCGTGCAGACCAAACCATTGTATGCAAACGTTAAAAAATGAAATCTTATATATGTATATTAAAGTTAAAAAATATGTACACTGAGACTCAAAGACCAAATAGACTTCCACCTACTTCATCCCGGAAATGCCAGTGCAACGATACCGACTGTTGAAGTCTTTCGGAAGTAAAAATATTTTCGACGCTCCCAAGAAGTACAAAATCCTTCTCTCTAGGTAAATTTAATGTTGGGCAATATGAAATCAATCGAAGTTCTTTGATTGGAGGGAGGACAGCTCTGCACTATCTAGGCGTGTTATGCCCAGGACTGCGAGGTGTTGATGGAGTTTTTAAAGGGTCCGCAGTCATAGGGAGTCCATTGTAATGAAAATGGGGCAATAGGAACAGTAGTCCAAACTGCATTTTAAGTGGACATCCAAGCTGGTGTCCTAGCTGGCTGGTTTTGAGGCCCGTCAGAAACCAGTAACGTAGATGGACGTTAGTATTAATATTATTCCAATCAATTACCATCCTTAGAGGTTTATTCTCATGCCCCACTGATAACTAAATCTAATTTATTTAATCGTTTTTCTACGTCTGTGTTCGAAGTCATGTTTCGGTTTAAAAGCCATGTAGTTAAAAAGCTCTCTGGCCTCTACTCCTCAACTCTTAATTACATATTGTAATCATGCAACTCTGGACCCATTGACACTTTAAATATATTCTTAAACACCTGAATCTCTCTGATTCCCTACTTCCAAAAACGATTGACACTTGAACTCATAAAAATATCATGATCATACAGTTCCCTATGGCCACATTGTTTCTGATTATAAGCGGGTTCTGAATTCGAATGATTTGACCAACTGACTTGTCTTGGTTGTTCTGGGGAGTGAGGTTCGTGACGTTTGACAATATGCCTCAACACTTTTGATTGGAAGGATTGGATTATTGGACTGCTTGAGAAAGCCCACAGTTATGTATGCCCAGAGTAGTGCCAGTAACGCCTTGTAGAAAGATAACTTTTGCCAGGTAAGGCAGATTTCAGTCCCAAAATCCTTCGTGGTTGTTCAAGTCTTCTGTTAAATTTTAATTTCTTATCTCTTGTGTTGTGATTCCACGTCACTTGTTGACTAAATATGGTTTTAACTATCAGACTTACGTGAATATCGATACTTCTCTCTTGCCAACTAGTTTTCTATGAATAGGAGACAGATTAGTAGAATTACCTGGCCATCAGTGTGGGTAATGATGGTGTTGGGAGGTACGGGAAAGTCAGCACTATAAATCGTACACAGGATGGGACAAAAAATGCTCCCCTGAGAGACGCCGACTTGTGTGATGTTTATGTGGAAAAATGTACACAAGGAAAAATGACATTTTTATATGTTATAGTCTTATACTTTAATGTATTTCGTATTGTGCAGCTTAATGCGTTGAAGATAACATTATAAAAGAAAATATAGTATTATAATATCAGTCGTTTTTAAAAAGGATCGATTATAATCATTATGTCAATCTCTGCAATTGGCCCTTTGCTGATTTAATATTGTCAAGGAGTTCAGTTAAATAGGAAACGGTATTAAAACAACCGCCGGAAAGCTAACAGAAAATGTCTCCATGCGGGTAAATAGCAGGAAAAGTCCATTTTGATTAGGAAGAGGAAGTCTAATCAGCCTACGTCAAAACTCAACAGCTGTTTTACAACTTTAAAAATCATAACTGGAGACGATCGCCGAGAGGAAGTGAACCTTCGAGGTCGGTTCGGGTCCAATTAGAATTTTTCATCGTGCAAGCGATTCAAACGTCGGTAAAAGGAGGATGGCCGTTTGTACAGTTCAAGGATTAAAGTGTGCTAAACCGGACACCGTACAGGTGCCGCGTGTCGGGAGGTGGCTGCCGCCTAACCAGATTCCCCTTGACCATTCCCACCCTGCGGGAAAAAATTCATAGCAGATCAAATTATATGTTAGACAAATAGGTATTTCAATGTAGTTTTTTTTTTTTTTTTTTCAAATTGCATATAAAGATTGTTTTTTTAATTTGTTAATCCTGAAAAGGGAAAGTATTTATAATGCATTCGCACGTCTAACTGCACATTCTGCTATATTCAGGCAAATATAAATTTGTCATCATCAGTACTGCTCAATCTTTTCACTTTTCGCTTCCATCATTCCTGTCCTAACTTGAATCCATTTGCAGTAATAGTACCATACGATAATACAACAGGTAAGAAAAGAACCTGCCGCCTTCAAGCATTTTGCTATTCCAATTGGCCACACGTCCTCTGTCGCATTTCCCCCTTCCTATTCAGTATTTACATCGAGATCTCCCTTACTACATTGAACATTGTGATTACCACATCTATGCTAACGACTCCCAAATTATTAAGTCCTTATATCCCTCTGACCTAAAGTGCTCAAAAATGAACCGGATATTGCCAATTTTGTAGTATCTCCCATAAGTCTTGCACCTCCCTACTATATTCCATAGCATTTTTATTTTATTTTTATTATAAATTGCATAATTATTATATTTTTACAGAAGGAAAATTTTATTAAGGGATTTTGAAAAATAACAAAATAAAAGGTTTTAATTGCATAATTTATTTACTGGACACAATTATTTTTAAAGTGTTAGTATCATGTTTAATGTTTTCTATTAGCTAAAACCTCTGTGCACCTGTTAGGCATACTGTTAATAAGGTTGTCGTTAAGTTCATAACTATTTCCACACTATAGATGTTGCAACGCTGTACTCAGTTATTGCAGGTCAACTGGTGAGGGTGGTGATGGAAAAGCCTCCTCTGCAACGCATCCCAAATGTGTTCAACGGGATTGAGGTCTGGAGACAATAGGGGAAGGGGCAGATGGGAAATTCCTCGGTTCTAAACACTGAGGTCATTGTCATCCAGAAATCTAAAATCATTGCGAATGAGGTTTGAGGGATATATTCCTCGATTATATCATAGACATAAAAGACTGCGGTGAGGTCGGCTTCAATAATATGGAGTCCAGTTCGCTCTGCAGTGTAAATCCAAGCTTAGACCATTACACCGCTTCCTCCAAACTGCTCTGAAGGGAGCATGATCTGCGCAAATACGCATCCCCTTTTCTCGGCGCTTGGTAACACTGTACAGTCAGAAACGCGATTCATCAGTACACATAAC
This sequence comes from Cimex hemipterus, assembly GCA_039619505.1. NCBI lineage: Eukaryota > Metazoa > Arthropoda > Insecta > Hemiptera > Cimicidae > Cimex > Cimex hemipterus. Next base: position 34,110,626 of record CM077101.1, read on the forward strand.
ATCATTAAAATTGGTGTTCTCTTCTAGGCGATCACTGCACCATAATCTCCTGAGTTGCTAGTGGCGGACTGTTGCTGCAGGTCGTCTCAAAGGGGCATACGATGTGAGGCCAACTTCCCACAAACAATTACGAATCGTTGGTGTGATAAAGGCCTTGCCGAAACATCTTGTACTTCATTTAGGATCTGGCTGACAAAATGGAATGGGTTTCGACTTGCCGCAATGGCTATATTTCTGTCCTCCTTTAGTGTCGTAATACACCGAGAACCACTACCAGGTCTCTTATTGGCACCAACCCCTCAGAATGGGACTAACGCCGTGGACACCACGCTGTCAGAAACGCCAACTGCCTCTACAATATCCACTTGCCGGTGACCTCGATGATTCATTCCCACAATAATATTTATCTATGGTTCATGATGGTGTATTTCCACGTTTAAAGGAAATACAACCGGATTAAAATAACGAAAAGACGAGAAAATATGTATTTTTTCAAAATGAGTAATCTTCATGTTTACTATTCTTAACTAAATCCGTTATTAAAAATCAGGACTAACAAATTTTTTGTTTTTGGATTGTATTTTCTATTTTGTTTTAACCAACTAACAATAAGTACATATTGTTTAATTTAATTAAAATGAATAGATTATGAATAAATCACAAATATCCCTAAACATTTTTGAACAGTTTACATTTGACTAAACCCACAATTCACTAACATTGAAATTCCATAAACGAATGGGCCAATAAAAAAAAAGCCTAGAGCTAAATCCTCGTCAGTCCAAAGCCATTGTTATAGGATCAGTCACCTCTTCAAAGCTCTCTTTCCATCGCTCCTTTTACCATCAACAACCAGCTGATTTCCTTATGCTCCACTGCAAAAAAACCTCGGTGTTACCCCCTTCATCCCTCATTCAATTCCGGTCCTGCCTCATTCGCACTCTTTCGGAGGAACAAGATAAGCGTCTAAAAAGCGTATGAATTATTGTGTCAGATTTATTAAAGATAAGATATAATGACCAGTCTCACACCTGTATTCAGACCTATCCGGACTATATCTCCTTCCGTAGGAAGTATTTCCTTTACCAATTTATAATCTCTCTCCGACGTTTAATTCTTCAATTCTAATTTTCTATCAACTCTCCTGACACACTCCAGTTTCCTAATGACCTACTATATCTCAGTCGTCATAAAACTTCCTCATTTCAGCGGTCCATCCTAGCACGAGCCAAAATCTCTGGAATTCCCTTCCTTTGCCAATCCGCAAAACCTCCTCCCATAACCATTTTAATCCCTCCTAAACCAGCAACTCATCTCTCTCTAAACAGAGACAACTTCGTGGTTCGGGCCTTGTGCTGCGAGAAACTGTACAAACTTCACTATCTTATAAACTATAGCTGCCTAACTAGAACAGCGCGCATCGGCGAAAAAATTTATAAATTCCAAAATTTTCATTTACCACGATGAAAATTCGTATTTAATGGCTTTACACAGTGCTTAAAACGAAATGGGCTTTTCTAAAAAAAATTTTTTGGCCTGCTTTACTCAAAAATCCTTTTATTTTTACAACATATTAACCTAAATTAACATAATTCAATCTCAAATATTTTTCTTTATTTTTATAAAAATATAAATATACTGATACATAATACAACTGAAATACATGCCAGATGCGCTTTTACGCGTGCATTAATCAGATTTATAGGATAAACGCAGGGAAGCTTATTAAAATTTGTTTTTTGGAAAAAGATTCCATTTCAACGAATTTATTTGGGTTTTATTAAAACATTCAATGGGCCTCGCATAATGTCATTCATTGGCTCTATATACGGAGCGAGTAGGAATTTCATCCGATCTAATGAATTGAGCTCGAGGGCCATTTATTCCATTTTCTGGGGGGGAACTTGGGAAACTCTGTATATAAAGATCTTTGGTTCAGTGCAAGTAATTTTATTGTTGTGTACAGTACATTTGGTGATTTATTGTTTTAACTGTTTCTTGAGAATGTATTTATATGCGATAATGTGTGTAGTACAAATAGTGTCGTTGGTGGGACAGAAAATATCCCAACGACACTGAATTAAACTAAATATTGTTTAGTTGTTTATACTTGTAACAGGTGATGTAGGAATATGTAGTTCTGAATCACCCTACTTTAGAGAAAGGTATGTAAATCAGAAAGAATGTACTCATATGCATGAATATGATGTAGTAAATTATCGTAGTATATCAAGTAACCTACGGACCGTCAATCAGACTAGGCATTGAGTAGCTGTTATCTGTTTAAAGGTAGATGGCGAAATATGCCGTTCTCCACCATCCAACTTGAGTGATTGTGTAAATAAGAAATAATGTATTTAAGAAGGAATGAGAATCAAACTGGTGAGATTAGGTTAAAAACACTTGCGATTAGTACTGATGAAATGGCCTTGTCTATAGCCCTTTATGCCTAATTGAGACGATGGTCTGACCCCGGACTAAAATTTCAGAGTGGCTGATTCTAAGGCCAGGATAGGCTTTGGCTCGGTTCTTGTTCATAGATGTCTTAGGTTCAGAGGTCATAGGTGTCATTATACAAGTGCACACATGTGCAGAATTGAGCTTATCAGTCAATTAATAGCTATTTAGCTACCTCAGAGGCAAATCTACATATGCATCGGCCAAAGAGAAATCATCCATGGATTATTGTGTAATGACATTTTGGTGCATCCATTTCGGAACGCTCTGTTACTGGGTTAATTCATAAACGCGGTGTCGATAAAGCCCATACACACACGAACGCACACAAAGAAACATAAATAGAGGAGTAAGCGAGCAAACGGCGGAGTATCGTTCCAGGTCGATAAATGCCGGTCTCTCTTGAAAAGTGCTAAAAACGCCCTCATTTTCAGTCCCGTGTCAGTGAGTATTAAGCGCAGCTGTCTGTTTGAAGGGAGATATGGACATTATGTAGGTATTGTTGTGAATTGTCAATGTGTTCGACGACCCTCACATGACCGATGGGGTCAACGGCTAACTCCTCCATCCGGACTAGTCGGCTCTCCCAAACACTGTTTCACTCTTTAAATTGATGATTTTCACGCAATTCGTTTTAAATCGAACTAAACAGAACTCTCTTATTTTCTGATTATTTCTTAAATTCGAACTTCGACAATGCTATTTCTATTTTAGAAATATTTCATTAGGATCAGTGATAAATCATTAAAAACACTCCAGTACATCGAAACTAGTTAAATATTAAAGTAATAAAGAACATTTTAAAATGCCAGGAGTTACTGCTTAATTTCAGTTATTTTTCTAAAGATAATACCATCAAAAAATACACTCCCTTACACTTCTTTCCTTACATAAAATTACACTATTTTCTTGCTACTTTGTAACGAGATAAATTTGTTAAAAATTTACAATACGCAAACCAGAAAAAATACCCAAACTCATAGACAGTTACAGGTCAATAGGTATACTCCCACGTTTGGAGAGTATATTTGAGAAAGAACATCGTAAATAGTTTCGATTCTAGATTCAAGCAATATATTGGTTTGGCCCGGAAAATCGGGCAGGTTTACAGTTCTAAAATAAAAACAATTAAATAAATGATTGTAAACGGTTTGTATTGGTCAAAATATCCCCCTCTAAATAGAATTATCCCAAAGTGATGGCAACTTTTCTGTGTCCTCCGAAACTTTGAGTTTTTATTATTAACAAATTCTGTCAACGCATTTTCTAACAATTTTTGATCATTTAATTTTTTTTTATATTGCAAAACGTTGTCCCGTTCTGAAAAAGGGGTAGTCGGTAATGGAGACCGAATAGGGAGAGTGAGGCAGAACCTCATAACCATGATCCAAAACTTTTCGTGCTATCAGATGTCATGGGGCTGAGCGTTCTCGTGTAACAGAATTGGCCTATCGGTTTCAATAATGCCAATTTCTGGTGGATTGCTTCAATTTGGGAATACATTTCGCCATTGAATATTTCGACAGGTTTCAAGAAGCTGTAATAAATCAGCCCAAATGAAGCCCACCCTCACCTTCTTTCGACGATTTGTAGGCTTTGGAAAATGTGACGCCTCTTCTGCTTTGTCGAGCCACTGTCCAGAACTCTGCAGCTATCGAAAACAATCCAATCTTCATCACAATTAACAATTTATCCAAAAAGGTTCGATTCTCTTTCGGCAACGAATCGTTGAGCAAATCTCATGCCATGATTTTTTGTAGGTCGTTTAATGAATGCATAATGAACCCCATTTTCGTTTTCACCTTTCAAATTGCCCTAAGGTGGTTAGCGACGGTCCATTTGCTAACTGATTCTCTGCAAGATCTCGAACAGTTGTTCTAGGATTTTCTTCGAGGAAGAATCGCAGAACATCATCGTCTTAGGAAGAGGTCCTTTCTAGACCTTCTTTGTCTTCAAGGATAAAATCTCCCTCTCGAAATTTTTTAAAACATCTCCGAACTTTGCTCTCGCTCACACTGCCCTCACCCCAGAAAACATTAATGTTTCTGACCGTTTGGGCGCTGTTCTGACCGAGTTTAAACTCAAAAAATGAAATCACGTGAAAATCTCGGGGAAAAATCGCGAAAATCATTCATCTTAGTAAAGGCTGAATTATTCCCAATTAACGTAATGCTACTGAAGGATACATTTGTTTGAAAGAGGATTAAGAAGTGTTGACATTCCTCCAAAAGCATAATCTATCACGTTAACAGTTAATTAAATAGAGGGTAATTGAAAGAAAACATAAAAACCTACATTATTTTCTGGACCATCTAATAATTCCTACTTTCCAATTATTTCCAAACTAATATATTTAATTTACTATTTTTACTATATTTAATTTCCAACCTATCTTCAATCACCTGTTTTCCAACCCATGTGGCTGTCTAACAATTAATAATTCTTTTGAAAAAAAAGCTGATTTTTCTGCATCTACAAGCGTTTAACCAAATTACATACTTTTCACTTAGAGTGATGAGATGCTTGTTATTCCTCCATCACCCTCAGCATAAATTATATAATTAATTCAATTAATTATTCTTTCTATGTAAGGTTTTGGTTGAGATAAAAAAATCAGTGTCACAAGCGGGATTCGAAGCCACGACCTCCGGCTAAATACGCCGCTGCTCTACCACTTGAGCTATTGTGACATCGGCCTCTCGGACACCAACTCGACGCCGTTCGAATTTTCCTTATATTTGCCATCTTCAATATTAATTTTTTTTAAATCTCAACCAAGACCTTACATATAAAGCACAATTAATTGAACGAAGTAACTTGGTCCATCGACCATAAATGGATTAATATAGAATTAAACTTGAGGAACGATTAGATACTTAATATTCCATATTCATTTTTCGCACTATGCATTCGGTCTCAACGTGCATAAAGAAACGAAAAGCGAGATATACGTCAAGAAACATGTACGATAAGTTTATTCCCAATATATACAAAAAGGGACCCAACGAGATATCTGAAATTACAATTTTTGATGAGCATGAGAATTGTTGAGATGAGCTCTGCGAACAAAAAATATGTGTTAATATACCTTTTTATTTGTTAATTATTTTGCCTCTTGTTTTGTCCAGACAGTCGACATTTATGATAGGCCTTGGCGATGGCACGAATTTGGAAAAATCCGTCAGTTTGCCCGTGGAATTATGGGTAATGTAAATTTGGTGCGAACAATGAGCAATGAATAAGTAAAATTTGTAAAACAAGTAAGTGTAAAATAAGTAAAACGAGTAAAATTCATTTTACTGAGTGAACGGTTTGGATCCAATTCTTAAAATGCGTCGTTTTTCCCATCTCTAGATCCGCCGCTTAGCATAAAGTGGATTTCGGCCAGGTAGGTCTTGAATATTAGGAAGTAGTGGGTACTCTTGAGTTTCCAGAGCAAAACCAAGTTCGAGGCACGATTGCCCTGTTCGACACCATTCTCTCCGATGTCCACAACACGATGCCACTGTTGGACAGCGGAATGCTATCTCCAAAGTCCTAATCAATGGTGGAGCTATTATATTAAAATATTGTAAAAAAGGAGTACAGAGAAAAGGTTTTCAATGAGTTATCCAAGACTGGGAAATTAATTATGTAAATTTTTAAATGTAATTTATAACTTTTATTAATTTATAATAATTATTAATCATGTCTTTTTTTGTAATATATGCCAACATGGAACTCGTGACGGCTTCTATTTGCTAACCATCTTTCTTAGGTCATTAGAAGTCGGGAGCTAATTGAAATATTACGGATATAAATCTTGGAATAATGAATTAGTAAACACTAAGCTGTAAAAAGGTATAATAATTAGGAAGGACAACATAACAGAAAACATTTTACAATTATATAAATACATCATTGGTGGGGCTCTCCTCTTCCGTAAGTTAATTAGTAAATATTTAAAAATAACACTAAAGGATAAGATCCATCGTCGGCAAAATCTCGAGGGTAAGTCATATTTAAAGATTAATTTTAAAAAAGAAGCGATACTACAAAATACGTATTAATGAAAATTAAAACATTATACATTTGCTCACCGATTAGCATGGTATTGTATTGTGAGTTATTTAATTGATTAGCCTTTAACAGTAACAAACTCTAAAACCTCGGTTAATTGTGTAGCTTGATCGGCCTGGTCTGCCCTACTCTCGCTGTCTAGTGTCCATCTGACACCTTTCTCCATTTCATCTGCCATGCTGGAAAATAAAAAACGAATTAATTTACTTCACAGTGCAAGAGTATATTTATTATTTGTAAAAGTACGCTATTGAAAAACTAATACCCAGTGTATCAGACAAAGGGAGAATAGGGCAGACCGGGCCGACGATCGAAGTACATATTATTAGATTCTTTTGGTTTGAAGGGTTCATTGTTCATTCCGTGTGTTCTGAGACGGCAGGGCGACCGTGGAATGCTGTCCACTCGTACAACAAGTTAACACTAGATAGCGGTTGATCCGTCTATACAAAATGGGTTTGACGCCGTCGAGAATCATATCCATTATTTCAACGTAAATCAAAAATAACTAAATTTTTTAATATTATAAATTGACAAGAGTGCAAATCTGTTTATCCGTCAAATAGGGAGAGCATCAAAAATTATTGTATAATTTATTTTTTCTCTTGCCTTGATAGAAAGTTTCTAAAAAATATACAGACTAATACACGGCGATTTACTACTCCTACGTAGATGCTACGGTGCGTTTACACCTAAAATGTAACAAAAATGAACCATGGTCCGATTCTCAACCCTTTAGCAGATAGATATTCAATTTTTTTTCAACTTTCTACGTTTTTCGTCATAAATCTATTCGTAGGGCTTGAACTATTAATTTTTTAAAAATAAAAAAAATCTAAAGGAGCGGTAAATTGCCTTTACGAAGGCATCCATTTAGAACTTTGCGGGAAAAACACTACTTCTTTCAAATATGTTGCATTTTAAAATTGTAAATAAAAAATATAAAAAAATTTGCAACCTGGGAAAATTCACGGTAGAGCTTGGTAAATTTCATAACAACAGCAAACAAAACACATAAAAAAAGAAATAAACATAGTTACCAGCTAAACCAAAAAATATTTTTGTCAACTATCTACTTTTTAGTCGTAAAAATAGTAGCAGAAGTTGAACTACTTGAACTTTTGGGTAAATAAAAATATGGAAAAGTGCGTTGAATTTCCTTTAAAAAAGCACCCTTCTAAAACATTAGTTTTAAAAAATGCTAATATTTTCAAAAATTGTTATATTTAAAATTTGTACACAAGAAACTAATTTACCACCTTGTTGGAAAAAATCGCAAACAGAAAAAAAAAATCAACAGGAAACAGAACATATAAAAACGAGATAATGAACATAGTGAACAGCCAAAGCAAATAAATCACGTCGAAATTTTAACAAACTCAAAAATAACGCGATTTTTTTATCATTCTAAATTGATAAGAGTGCAAAAGTATTTCATACGTCAAATAGGGAGAGTGCCAAAATTATTGGATAATTTTTTTTCTCTGCCTCCATAGAAAATCTTTAAAAAAAACATTGATTTACTACTCGTACGAAGAAGTTTGTCGGGTGTTTTCACACCTCAAATGCAATAAACCATATTTTGATTTCTCAACCATTTAGCAGATATTCTTTTTTTTTCAACTATGTACGTTTTTCGTCATAAATCCTAATCGTAGCGCTTGGACGATTCATTTTTGGGCAAATAAAAAATCGAATAAAGGCACCCTTTTAGAACTGTGGTACAAAAACATTACTTCTTTCAAAAAAGTTACATTTAAAAATTGAAAATAAATAAATTTGCAACACTGATGGAAAAATTCTCGGTTGGGCTTGGCGAATTCCGTAACAGCAGGCAAATCATATAAAAAAGAGACAATAAACATAGTGAACAACCAAAGCACGTCGGATTTTTTTGTTGAATTCTGTTTCAATGCGATTGAAGAAAATGGTTCACCACTGGAAAGCTTATTTAACGACGAGGTTGTACTTCAAAATGGGTCGAAACATCGAACTCAATTTTGACCCGGATTTCTTTTTTTCTCGGTTAATAATCGATAAATACATTCCAGATAGTAAACCAAAGGAGAGTGATGGATCTGTACATTCTGTGTCAAGTGTATTTCAGGAATTATCACAAGGCGCTAACTATTCGTGGACTGTTTAAGGATCCGTGCCAAGTGAGAGAGCTCACTATAACATGATCGGTTCGAGAGTTAATCAAGAATAATGTTAATAAAATAAATAATATTACCGGACAGGAAAATAATTAATTTCCTTTTAACAATCTAATTGTTTGACGTTATAAATGAAGGCCTTAATTCATTAGCATCGGCCTACTGATTAGCGATTTATCAGTTCGAAATACAATAAATCAGAGAAAACAAACGAGACAAATATGTGACAATCCGAAACTAAAAGATCTTCTTATGAATGTTCTACAAAACATCTGTGGCAAATAATTCCAACTTATTTGAGATATAACTAAATGCTGCTATAACGAAGGACGAGGAATTTCTCATCTTAACAAAACATTTTTATGATATTAGGTGGAAAAGTGAGCGAGATTGGCTGTAAACACAGACAAAAGAAATAAAAAGAACAAAAATACAGAAGTTGTAACATTCAACTTTAACGTTATTAGGTAACTTTAAAAAAAAATTCCCTGTAAACAGAAAATCACATAAAAAAGAGGAAATAAACATAGTCAACAATCAAAATAGTAAAATTGGATAAAATATCACATTAAACACAGACAACAGAAATTTTAAAAAATGGTGAAATACAACTTAAACCTAATAAAAAAAAAGTAAAAAGAAACAAAACAATAAACAATGAAGGAGGGGCGTTGGCCGCAACGGTTTATGCGTTGACACGGCGCTCATCACTGTAAGGCAAAGGTCCCGGGTTCGAATCCAGCGGCCCTGAATTCGAACCCGACATAGTTATAAATGTGGTTTTTTTTGTGCTTTCATATTAAGTTAAATGGGGGCCGCGGTAGCCGAGTGGTTAGCGTGAGAGACTCTCGGCTAGTAGACCCCGTGGTCGCGGGTTCGATTCCCGCCGTCGCCTCTGGCCCTTTTTTCACGATACCCTTCCCCTCCAAAAACGAATACGCTATAAATAATTACAATAGTCTGGCTAGATATGCAAAGTTCATGAGGCAAAAAAAATATTAACTTAAAGTTACGGATTTTTTTATTTGCCCATCAATGCAGAGTTGAACGTAGCCCATGAACTATGCATTTATGGGCAAATAAAAAAAATCCATAAATGCACAGTTCAAGGGATACGTGTAGGTTTTTGACGAAAACTGTAGACAGGAAAAACAAATTGAATATCCCCAGCATTGCGCTGTCTTCAGTGCGAAATTCCTGTTCGTATGTGTCGATTTTCGAAAGCCAAATACTAAAATTCTCAGTAAAGGGTGCAATCACCTTCCTGCTTCCTGCCTAAACCAGCTCATAAAACTAACGATTAGCGATTAATAAGTTTTTTTTTGTCAAAGTAACCTCTATTTTCTGGCCCAAGACTCCGCTGGCCAGTGTCTCTCGTTACCCAACAGTTGGGTCCAAGCATCCAATGTATCATCAGGTTATTGTTTTCCCCCAAGTTTGGAAGATTTTGGATGCATTCACCGATTTGCATATTTGTATTGCATCTTAATATTTCCAATCCAAATGGAAATTTCAAATACTTGCTGAAAGATTGATAGATTCCTATGCCAATGGTGTTTAAGTATTTTTAAGAATATGTAAAGTTGAGAAATGTATGTTATGATTATGTATGTACATTTGACTCATGGTAAAGTTTTCTTCTGTGTTATTAGTAAGTGCTTAGTTTAAACGGCTAAAGTTGTTCGGGGTCGGCAATGAAATGCAGAAGCCCATTAAAACAATTATCTCCCCTGGCAATGAGTGCGCATATTACGATGACGCAAATTGGCCAACGTGTGGTAGCCGCTTCCTTATTTAAAGTCAGATTGCATTCACAGGGATCGTTAGCAGGACAGAAAATCCGGCGTGGAACCCGTGTTATGTTAACTGCGAAGCCGGTCCTCGTCGGAGGCATTTGCATAACACGAACTGTACCAAAATTCACTCACAGTGACGGGTGGAGAATTTAAAACTGACAAACCCACCATTAATTTGCTGCTGGATTGGACGTACTGCACATGTTAGATCATTACTTCATGGCTATCTATATTGCGCTGTTTACTCTTTTGCAACCAGTTTCAAATCATCTCTTATTTGCCTAATGATGTGCATTTTTATGGGAGCGAGCTGTTAGACAATCCCATTATTTTATGTTGACATAAAGTAAGAACGGTCAAATTCTTTCTTGCAGTGTTAACTGTCATTTTACTTCGTGTAAACCAATTTGCACTATTTGAACACACGGTGCACACGTGCGTGCTACCCACTGTGGGTGGCCCACACGCGCACCGGATATTCTTCAGGAATAATAGTGTGCAGACCTGGTTCGGGATTTTATGTGCGAGGCAAGGACGCAAACAGCTATGACAATTAAATTCTAAATGGTGTTTTTGTTTCATTATTTTATTTTTACCCTATACATAGCATATAATATATATGTCATTACAAAACGGTTTTTTACATGGTCACAGCACTAACACTAATGCTAGCGCTGCATCCATGCCATGTGCCACCAGTCAATGACGGCGTGAAGTTTGACAGATCGGGGTCAAGGAGGTCTCGAAGATATCATCGGTTAGGATGGTTGATGTGAAACTTCTGGAATCGGGAACGGATCAGTTCGTTGAGGCCGTTATTGATAGTGGTGTCAATGTAGTATTAAGGAGCTTTGACGATTGGCCGGAAAACTGACCAGGAGGATTCGGAAGCGCTGAATGTTGGATGGCTTGGAAGACCCAACTCTATTCCCTATGTCAAATATGGTCGCAGTAAAGTCTTGTATGAGGTTAGTTTAGTGGTGACGGTCCTAAAACACATCATAGTCGTCCAAATCTTTGATTAAGTTGTTGCCTGTTATGTCTTGTGTGGGGATTCCATGTCAGTCTGCTTTCTATGTACTGCCCTAAGTCTTGAATGGAAATTGATATATCTTTGTTGTTGAGGTACAGTGGAGGGCAACTGGTTTTTCAGTGTGAAGACGAGGAACGCAAATTTTTTCTTCCTTCTTTGCTTGAGCACTATTCTCAAATCGGCATCCTTTGAGGTTGTCAACGTAGCTTTTGAGCTTCTGGACCCCGCCGAGCTAGACGTTACATAATAGAAAAGACTAAGTACGGTATATACAATACTAAATGTTTGTATTTTAGTTAATCTGTATAACAAGAAAAAGGAAGCTCGAACTTTGCAAAAGGTAATTGGCATGAGTTGTTTTATAATCGTAAACTTTAAAAATACAAGTCGTTTTAATAGTTTACAATCTTACAGGCCAGCAATTAAGAGCAGGGTTCCGGAACGAGTTCACTTTACGGCCACACATTGTTCTAAACCATACACAAACATTAATTAATTATTAAACATGAGTAGCACGGATCAATTGAAAGATAGCTTAGCCTCGATAATTATTCGCTCACACAGGCCGCATTCATTAGCCGGATTTGTAATTGCGGTAACAAAAATTAAACAAACACGAGACTCACAATTCTCCGCGTTCTCCGTTTTTTTCGCAAAGTGATAAAAATTAATTACACACGTAGTGAATGTGATTTAATTGGACAAACATGAAGGTGCCCACGTGAGTTTGCCTTGTTTTCCTACGTGCTCCGGTTGCTGATGCAGCGATCTTTGAGATGTGCATCATAAGGGCGAGATCTTTTTTCACGGAATTTAGCGAATATACCAGCGATCCTTAAGCTTGCGTTAAATGCAATTTTTAAAGCCACATTGTGTGGAACGGCTGTAAGAAACTTTATTGACGGGTGTTGTCTCTGGAGATCGGTGAATGAGAATTTCTGAATTCGACAGGAACAGATAGATTATAATCAAACGAAAAATGTTAGATTGACTAACGATAGAAAGAAAGAAAAAAGGGAGCGTGAGAGGGGGTTAGAATGTGATTATAAAAATATATGAGTTAAATGACAAAGAATGTTATACAAACGATAGAAAGAAACGAGGAAGTGAAAAAAAGAAGACATCAGGAAAAGTTTCAAAGAAATCAAGAATTCAAAAAAAGAACATATACGGATTAGAGGTTAACAAACATGTTTTAGCCATTTGTTTGTACTTTTATTCATTTTAATATCTTTCTCAACATAATGTTCAATTATTGTTTCTCTCAGTGAATCTGAAGTATAAGTTTATCAGTTCTTGAATTTTGTTTAGATTTCTAGCCGCGTGAACGGTAAACGAAAGATTGAAAATTAAGGTTTTTCTGTTTTGTAATCAAAAGTAAATGTTTTGAGAATTGTGTATTACATTTGCACATATTGTTCATGAATTCCATTTTATTTTTTAAATGACAACAGCGTTCCTGTTTTGACAATTTCAAGTTCTATTGTTGTAAGTTCCGCTATTTTACTTTGTCTCTTTCCATATCTTTTCGCTTTATCTCATTCTAACCCGCTCACTCACTCTTCGTTCAAGCTTTCTCTTCACCTCTTTTTCACATTTCCGCTTTAATTTTTTCTTTCTGCCGGTAGTAACATTCTTTGTCTCTGTATCTCTTTTCACCTAATTTTTTTCTTTCTACATATCATACTAACCCTCTTATTCTTCAAAATTTTTATTGATATTTTTTTAATTCCTCATTTCTTTCTTTGTTTTTGACGTTTGTCGGTCTCTCTCTCTCTCTCTCTCTCTCTCTCTCTCTCTCTCTCTCTTTCTCTCTCCCTCTCCCTCTCCCTCTCCCTCTCCCACGCAACCTATATTTCCCACCTTTTTTTAAATAATCAATAATCCAAACTCAATAATACTTTCAATTATTCCAATTATAAGACTTCTCAAAAAATTTCGTTATTGAAGAAGAACAAAACAGGTATGGATGACAAGCGTACAAGTTCTAATGCTTGCAATTTATGTCTTTCCCCCTACATCCCCATGAAAGTAGTTGAGAAGTAATCAGTGACGTTTCAGTCAATATAGCCTTAGAGTACGAAATGGATAATTATAAAGATAAGCAACCAGATTTAAGTATTTTTGGTTAGTCCGCAGCATGTTTCGGGACAAAAGGGGGTGGCCGGAGGGAGAAGAATTTCACATAATTCAGTCATGTTTCGAACTCCGATTGCATCTATAGGCTCTTAGAACGTGTCAGATATTTTTAAACATATTCGGCAAAATGTGCGAACATAATTTTCATTTAGATGACTAGTAAATAATACGGTTGACATGAAATATTTATTATTGACACGCGCACATGGAGCTGGGTTATTTATTGTTCCGTAAAAAAAAGCTCCATTACGCAAAGCAGGTCATTTGAATATATTGAATGACATACAAGGAAGGAAGGCTCTCGTTCAGCTTAGGCCCGCGTATTTTCATTCCTCCGGATTTTATGCTTAATCGACCGTCGATGAAGTTTTAAATTTGCGTTAGAGCCAAGACTAATACGGAAGAAGATATGTCGTGAGATTACCGATCCGCAAAAAGAGGCGCTTGATGTTTTCACTGCCAACAAAGTCAATAATGATGTGATCGATTCAAGGCGGGCGTTCTCCGACTCTCCTTATAGCCTTTCTTTTCCATTTTTATAACTACTTCCGGCTTCCGCGAACGACTCATCATTTTTATCACTTTAAAGAAACGCCGTGCATAAAATTTGTTATAGCCAAGTAATGATCTCTTGTTTACTTCGTACAATAAAATTCATTCATTACAAAAATTGCAAGAAATTCAATACTCATCAATCGAGTTATCCGAAGTGGAGTTGATAGATATGATGAAGGTGGGGTAAAAATGTAGATTCACTTTCTGTGAATGATGGCTCTAATTACATATTTCTTGTTCTCAAACCTTTTGTAAAGTTGATGTTTTTTATATATATAAACAGCAAATTTGTGAGCAGAACCATTATTTACAGGCAGTCAATAATCTCCCATCGTTTGTGGCTGATGATCTCAACAAAGTTACTGGTACAGGATATTTTCCAGGTTATAATTGACAATGGATTTAATAACACAAAATAAGGGGAAAATTCGAATGATTGTAGATTGAGATCGGGAGTTGGTGTCCAAGTGGATCGAAGCCGCGATAGCTCAAGTGGAAGAGCAGCGGCGTATTTAGCCGAAGGTTGTGGGTTCGAATCCCGCTCGTGACACTGATTTTTTTTGTTTCAACCAAAATCTTACATAAAAAATTAAGTAATTTAAAAAAGAATTTGGTCAATAACACTTAACGTAATGGACATAAAATAAGGTTCAATAAAATACTAAGAAAGAAAGTGAGAGAGAGAGAAAAAAAAACGGCTGATAAAAAGGGTAACGTGAAACGAATAGGTCCCTAAGCAAAAAGTTAAAAGGGAAAGAGAGAATAAATGGTTTCATGTATATCGAGGGAATTGGGTATAATTTGACCACACACGCCTTTGAATGGCCAAAGGGAGACAAAGAGAGAGCAAGTAAGTTAGAAAGAGAGAAAGAAAAAAAGATGATTGAAAGAGACAGAGACAAAGAATATTAGACCGACAAACCACACAAAGGGAGTGGATGGGAGGTACATGTCCTCGGGGAAAAGTTTAAAGGAAAGAGAAAAATAAGATGTAGAGGTGGTAGGGTTGTTGATCTGAGAGAAATATAGATAAATATGTATATAGACAGGCTTATTAAAAGACACAGACAAAGAGATTTGGATGTAGAAAAAATTGATACACAAAGAGAGAGTGGGAGAGGGGGAGAGAGTGGGAGAGGGGGAGAGAGAGGGAGAGACTAAGAGAAAGAGACAGGAAGATATTAACAGGCAAAGGGCAACTCCGGAAAGCGAGAAAAAACAAATAGACAAACAGATGGCCAAAGGGAAACGGGACTTGACCATTTCATGGTGGGCAACGTTTCCTCAGGGCAACACTAAATTCAGTAAATTTAGCTAATCCCACGAATTTAGGCCGGAGCGGTGTTTTTCCTTCAAAGTTTCATCCCTTTGTATTGGCAGCAGGTTTTTT
>CM077101.1:34126310-34236917 GCA_039619505.1 Cimex hemipterus
AAACTCACGAATTAGGAAAAATGGCTCTTCGCTCCACTACGTTTTCATATTAGCGAAAATACAATTTTTCATATAGAAATTATAATTTGACTCTTTCTTGCTCAAACTTACTTCAAAGCAATACCAATTTTAGCATTTTTGTTTATTTATTTATTTTACAAAGGAATTTCAACTATGAGGTAATGCAGGGCTGCTGTGTTCGAACCCGGGACCTTTACCTACAATGACGAACGCTGTGTCAACGCCTAAACCGTTGGGGCCACCGAAGCCCCCAGCAATTTTGTTTAAGTTTAGTAGGAAATCTTGTGCGTTCTTCTGCGCTCTTTCTATCCGTGTAGTGGCAACACTGATTTATTTGCATCAATCTATAAATATGAAGACGTATGAATTCAAGAGGTAACAATGTTATGAACGACAATTTCTCCTAATTTACAACTTTCTGTATAAAAAAGAACTACTAAACTGCAATATAGATGTTAATTTGCTTCAGTTTGTTCGCCTATTAATGAATTAAAAAAGTTCTGAATTCAACGAGTAATTAAATATAAGGAAAGTCATCCTTAAAAGTGGTGAGATGCGGCCTCAGTTCAAAACGAATTCTGAAGCAATTTTGAAAGAGATATGAAACCACTGAAGCCTCAATTCCGGGTAAGTATATTTAATTTAAAAATCATAACCATAAATTAAGATTTAGACGTTTAAATGAAAGGATCTTCAGCTTCAGTAAAAAGCGTGTAGGGTTAGTTAATCGAGAAAGAAGGAGGGGTAGAGCGAGCCGATCATTCTTTGTCAGAAATAACAGCTTGCCGGTTTTAATGAGGTGAAGATTGTTACAATGGGGCAGCCATAAGTGGTTGTTAGGGTAGCGGAGTTATTGTCCTAGGATTGTCATGGTTCCCATTTAGAGAGGGTCTCTGATCTGCGGGATTGCGGCGTCCTAACGATGTCCCACGGGACTTGAAACAGAAATCTCCACTTTGACTACACCGAATTTGATATCACACTTCCTGGTCTCTCCCCAGATCCAATGTGAAAACACGTAATCACTCTCCAACATCCTACGCACTGCTGTCGGTTCCATTCTTTATCCATTCCATACACACCAAAATAAATAAAAAGTGTAGAAACTAAAATTTAAGGCTCGGTGGATTTTTTCGTAACGAAATTTAGCCCACTTAGTCTAGCAGTTAGTTTTAATTTTAAAAAACCCGAATTGAAGTCTTTTACAAAAATTGTTTTCAAAGAGGTGCAATTCAGAAGGCCATCAATTTTATGCTCTTGTTTTAATCAATTGGGTGTGAATTCATATTCTTCATCAACCTACTTTAAAAGTATATTCAAAGCAAGTACAGAGTTAATTTTGAATTCAAAACGTTCGTGTTCTGATATTCAAAACGAGTGCCATATGAGTACCAGAAATGAAGAGGAAAGCATTATCTTTTTCAATGCTCAATAATAAGGTATTTTACGAAAATATATACGAGGATAGATGTAATATAGTTAATAAATGAAAAAATCAGAGTCAATTTCTTTATTACACGAAAAAAGCTACAGGTAAAGGTTAGTAGACTACAATAAATCCACTCAGATCGATGGGCAGAAGACCTTGAGGCCACTTCATTAGGTCGATGGTTGTCAACTGATTGTTGGTCTCTATGGTTAGTATCTATCAAAAATAAATAAATAAGAAGAGTAGACACTAAGAAATAAGAGTTGTTTCTGTTAATTTCCTGTATCTGGATCTGATTATCATCGCAGTTAGTAGGGATTTTACGTAATGAAATCTGGCACGCTTAGTCCAGCTGTTATTATTACTATACTTCTATAAATAGTGTACAGGATGGGACCAACACTGCTCCCTTGGGGGACCAGCTTACTTTACTTATTTAAGTTTGTAGATAATTCCAGAATACCAGACTCGGTCGAACTCTTCGGGTCATGTATAAAAAAGTAAGTTCACTTAATAATCGAATCAAGAAGCAATCTAATATCCAATGAAGAGACCTGAGAAAAATTCTTCACGCTCCTTTCTACTTCTCTGAACTCGCCATCCATAATGACCTCAACATTCCCTCGATGTTTCCCCCTCCTAAAACGCCAACATTTCGTCCTAATCCTTCCGTACATGAACTTTCCACTATCTCACATATCTTCAATTCGCTCCTTGATCCTTCTAATTAATCCCTCAGCAGCGAACTGTCAGCCTAGGCTGTTTTCGTTCAGCCAAAGCGTACATGCTGCATGCGACAAAGGATTTGGATTCAACGTTTCAATATCAACCCTTCGTTCTATATTAACTTGAAACACAATCTCTCCTCGTAAAAATTTTTAAAATGTGCTTGAACTATCGGTGGCGTATTACATGTGTCGGTGGAATTTCCTAACGAGATTTTAACATGACCCCCCCCCCTCCGCCCACAAAGAAAAGAAACCAGGGGGATCTCGGTGGCGATCGCTTCACACAATCCAATTCTCTTTGAAATAAACGTTTTACTCTCACCCTAGCTACTTCCTTGACATGTTGAATATCGCCGGTTTTATCGTTTTTATGATACATGGTCTTTTTTGTACTCGTAGGGGGTAAGGGATATTCAAACCTTATCCTGCCAAATCCCTTTTAAAATCTTATTTTACCCTTTAGTAAACCTGAATAATTATAAAGTTTTATGGAATCTTTAGGAAGTTTAGTTTGATGGAAACTCACTCTCTCAGGCCATATAACATTCTTTAAGTTTGTTTATTATACGTTGGTAATTTACAGTGTATTACCTCTCTCCAATTAGATATCTGGTATCAATGAATATACGAAACAATAATAAAAAGCGTGTTGAGACTCTGGCAGCACCCCTATGTGTTCTAAGTGTTCACTGTTTAATCTATTTGCATAGTTGATATTATGGAAAGTGTTTGAGGATTTGAGAAATAAACATCTCAAATCCAGGAGATTTTTTAATCCTTTCTAAAAAAATAGTTCCTACTCACAATAAGTTGTTTTTCACCGACCGGATTTCGAGCTCTTAGCTCATCATCAGTTTGAAGGATTTCTACAACCCCGTCTCTCGGCATGAATTGCAAAAGTGAAAAAAAAAGTGAAACGCGACGTTCCAGTGAGAAGGTGGCTTTTTAGTGGCGCTCAATCTGAACGTGCGAAAAGCGGGAATTATAACACAAGTAAATATTATAATAGTAAATACTGTAAGAAAGTAATTATAAGTTTGAGGTGGCGTATAGCATGCTGAATATCCAAGAGAACGGTTTACAGGAAATGAGATGAGATCTTTAAATTATTAAACAAATGCGTTATCAATATAAATAAAATGATGTAATTGCTTAACTAAGCTGCCAAACATTTTCTACAATGTTACTTAGTATATTCTTATAATATAATATAATAAAGTATGGAGTGCTATAGTGCTAAAGGTGGAGGGCATCCATCACATCATTTATTATCTTATCATTAACTTCTAGCTTTCGAATATATATTTTCAGTTTTATCAAAGTCATGCAATCTAACCAAATTTTCCAGTTTACGCTGCTTTCCCTCCAGGTTGTACGGTATGGTACATTAGCATACCATACCATACTCAATATACACCCCTGATATCCCTACATTCCTGGTGTTATATTCTTCATGACCCCCATACCTTGAAACACACATGCCCTTGCAGGATTAGTGGCCTTATCTGCATGAACATTGCCAGTCTAAAAGACTTCAACCAAAACGAAGATACTTGACCGGCAATCTAATATATCAGTGATTGATAAACGACAAAGTTACAACACTGTAATAATGGACATACGGACTAGAACTTTGGGGTTCGGCCAGACCCATTAATCCATTCTTATAACCTAAATCCATTATATTTAGTGGTCTATTGACCATTTCTTTCAATTATTCAAAAAGGAGGGAAAATTAAATGGTGTGTTGAGGTGGAAAGTTGGTGTCCGAGTGGATGGAAGTCACGATAGCTCAAGTGGTAGAGCAGCGGCGTATTTAGCCAAAAGTCGCGGGATCGAATCCCGCTCGTGGCACTAGCTATTTCATTTCAAACAAAACTTATAACCAAACTTGCATCCTCCACTCTTTCCAATAATCCTACTAGAAGTATCAAAAGGAATTGGCCAAGCGACTTCTTGGCGCAGTGTAAAATAATATTGGAGTGGCATGACTCCCTAATATAACAAATAAAATCATAGTTCACATAGTGTAACGAAGATACCCCAATTTATGCTAGAATTCACTGTGATTCACTTCCAACATTCACATTTTCAATGGGTTTTACTTAGTAGAAGTCTTGTTGTTCATGTACAGTGGAGTACGTTATCCTTCTGATTAAAGAACAATCAACCATTGAACTGTTCATTGGATAGAGAGGTTGGTGTGTTACTTTTGGAATCGGAAACGGAGCATTAGTTGAGGTCGCTGTGGAAAGTGCGGTTAGTGACGTAGCTTCGACGATTTGTCTGAAAACGTTTGTTTGGTAGAATTAGATGCTCAGGATGTTTGATATCTTGCCAAAACCCTACAGTTCCACTCCTTTATACGTTGCGGGGTCCCTTGTAAAATTCAGACTATTTATTAAATGTCCGGCCTCTTTATTTATATACAGAACGTATCAACTGCTATAGTTCAGCCAATTAATTAGAAACGATTAACTTTAGCCAAAAATTGCCGTATACAAACCCCAAGTTTACTTTGGCTAGGTACCACATGGTAGTGATTTAACATAACTTTCTCATCTAGCTGGGAAATGACACTAACTTCGTTATTTTAAATAAGAATCCCCTATTTTAATTGTATAATTTGATTCTAGAGATTATTTTGTGACACTTTTACCAAAAGGAAAATTTTGACAGGATCGTCCATTTCTGAGTTATGCCCGGCAGAAGACGCGTGACGAGGTTATGCTGTTTGTAACAACAAGATGGCCAACTTCAGCAAAAAATTGTCTAGTACAAACCCCAAGTTAATTTTGGCAAGGAAACGCGTGGTGGTAACAGATTTAACGTAGCTTCCTCATAAATCTGCGAAACGCCTATTACTTAGTTATATTAAATGAGAATTCCATATTTTTATTGTACAATTCGAAACGCCCATTTCGTTCAGTACGCAGGACCGAATAGCCCAAAGGAGCATAAATAACCGGGAACAAAGTTACAAGGCGCATAAAAAGACAGTTCCGAGCTGTCTTTGGGACGTAAAAATATATATACTATACATCCTTGACGTTTTGATGGACTTATCAGTGTTAAATTCCGTCATCATTGTCCAATAACCACCTCGTGACACAAGAAATAAATTATCGTATAATACCAGAAACTATGTTTTTAAATAATTAAAACCAAATTTGACATTTTCTTAACTACAGAGTCGAGTTGCTCGACCTCGAATCGATTTAAAACTTACGAATACCCTGGTATAAAATGAGACGCTTCTTGTGTTTTAAAGGAGATACAATATTCCAATATTCAAACTACACTTGCGATCTTTCTGCTTCACCCTTTTGCGTATAAATCTTGAATTACGCACCTTCCTGGTTTCGAATTTATGGGCAACATAGCCTTTATAGTAGGATATCGGTGAGAATCAAGTGAAAAATATGGTTAAGTAGGTGAAATTTCACTTCTTCAACGACTGCATTATCAGGTAAGGACGAAAATCACCAGAATAAATGGTGTACAGAAAGAGGCCAGATATCACCTTGTAGTATATCGCTGACATCGGTCTGATATTTGATCCTGCCTGAAGTGGACAAACTAGGTGTCAGTCTCGGATACCTTGTGACCAAAAATCTCATTGCTACAATAAGACGGGGGGGGAGACAACCTGGGATGAAGAAGACAATCCAGTAAAAAAATCATAGCGATTAGTTAAGGGCATAATATTTCTTAAGAGAAGGATCAACTGAACTTTCTTTACATATATAATTAAATTTACTGAATATATAGTGAGAGCAAGGTAAGGAAGTCTCGAGGCCATCGTCGATTAAGTCGGGATGAATAGAGAATAGTACTTGACCAGTAAGGTTATGATGGATAAAGCGGTTGGTGTGAAACTTTTGGAATCGGAACCGGATTATTCGTTGACAATAGGAATGTTGAGGTTGTTGTGGGTAATGAGGTTAGTGACTTTTAGTAAGGAGCTTTGACGGTTATCCTGAGGACTTTTAATTAGCTGAATTGCCTGTGGTGGATATTGAATGTATTGGCAACCCTCCAAAATTTCATTTCGTCAAAAGTGGTTGCAGGAAAATCATGTGTAAGGTTAGTTCATTGTTGACGGTGAATATTTTGGTCGTGGAAGTTTTCTTAGTTATCCGAGCTGTCTAGGTATAGGTAGGTCAACAGGAGTCATGGATGGGACTAAAAATTCTCCCTTGCAGGACACCGGCTTGTATATGTTTGACCTCCAAGAATGCGTTGCAGCACATCATTCTGAAGCAGGGGTTTTATAGATAGGAATTACCGGTGAGGTAATAAGTAAGTACTGGGTAGGAAACGTTTAAGTTGGTAAAGCACGGTGACGCTATCAAAAGCCTATGTTACACCAAGCAATACTCTTTATTCTTTAGAGCAAAGAAGAAGTGTCGACAACTCAGAAACTTTGTTGGAATGATGATAAAAGTATATAAGTAAATATGATAAAACAACCCTTACCAAAACTGCCAATCTCACTGCTACCATTAGACAGGGCAAAACTCAGACTGATAGGAGTATATACCCGACATCTGCGTAACATGGCTGTTTTCAATGATGACCCTATTTCCACATGGTACAATGCGAAGGATAAACAATCAATAATATCATACTTGAAACACCCAATCAATGTGGGCATAACCTAGTAGACGAAGAAAACCCAGGAAAACTGTTTATAGCAGACAGTCAAGGATATAACTTGTCTTAAAAGAAGGATCGACTCAATAGCACTGATTTTCTTTGCATAAATAATTATATATATTTACTGAATAGTGTGAGCAAAGTAAGGAAGGTACGAGGTCGATTAAGGCGGAATGAATAATGAGGGCTTGAGCAGTAGGGTTAGGATGAAATCAAGAAACTTCTGGAATAAATATCTCATATGATATCTCTGTGTGCTGCGCTGACGTTAGTGTTACTGTTGTGACCGTGTGATAAAACGTTTTGTAATCAGATTTGTAGTAAGTACGTATAGGGTACAAATTAAAAAATTAAAAACAATATACATACATATTTATACGGTTTGTCGAACCGGCGAGAAGCTAATTAGGAATTATTTAGAATAAATATGTGGGAACATTACGATATTTCTGAAAATGTTTTTTAAAAAACCAACACGAAACAAGGGCGTTTTTTATTTTTGATGGGGCAATATCGTGAATGGTCAATCTAAAAGGTGCGCCCCCCCCCCGGACGACGAGTGACAAACGATCACGACGGCATATGTAAGCTAACCCTAGAACAGACATACTCACGGCGTAGTTACGTGAACCGGCACACCTAATAAATAATTTCTGATACAATCACATCAACCATAAAATAATCATCTGCAGAGTTATTGTTGCATGAAAAACCAGGACGCGTGACTGGCGTTAGTGAAACCTTGTTTTCTCAGCTGAAAAAGAATACTTAATTGTAATATATGCTATCTGTTTTCTTGTCTAAAAACAATAATTTGCATGTACAATATTTAGTTAGTAATGATATTCATTTACATGGTGCGCTGGTCAGTCTTCTTCGTTTAATTAACGTGTGAGGGTGGAAATCGCTAATCATAAAATAAAAAACCCGGCCATGGTTTTCCAGCTCGTCCATTTCACATTACTTAATTTTAAAAAAAGGTGATTTTATGCAAGTACTACTACCATCGAACATGTCTTCATCATAAAACACCTAATAAGGAAGGCCAAAACGTCAAAATCCAGAATTAGAAAAACCTTAACATCAGGATCTTCAAAATTATAGAAGAGAGTCACCCATATTTCCTTTAGATGGAATTTAATTGAATATACTAAGAACGGTGTGCGCGAAGGCCATGTCCCCCAAGATTTTCACGCTAATACTAAAGTAGACTGGGCGGATAAAGGTATCAAGCTGGTTCGGGTATGGCTAAACTACCTCAGGTTCGCCGACATTTATTTCGACTGTCAAAAAGTAAATATGTGCTACATGAAATTAAAGAAGTGATCAGAGAATTCTCCGCAGTAGCAAGGACCCTCGAAATGCAAACTTGGGGACGGCGGTAACCGACTGGTTAGCAGGATAGACGATAGAATCTCTCGACTCGTAGACCACGCGACCTTGGGTTCGATTCCTGCCGACGTCCCTGGCCCTTTTTCTCGCAAGTCCGCAAATAAGCATATATGTATCACGTCCCTTGGCAAATATCGAATCTACTCCTTCGAATCACCCCAGATCGCAAATAACTCCGTCCAGCATATGCTGTTATTCCTCGGCAGCGGCCATGTTTCAACGTTACACCATCTTTAGTCAACGACCTCACTACATGTTTGTTACCACGAAGAAATGTCGAAATTACGGAATGGACCATTTGTATTGTATTTGACCGTTTGAGGATGGTGCCTACGTTTCGTTGGGTTGGGTTAAATTACTATGAATTGCTTCCTTAGAACGAAACGGTCAATTTAATCACATGCCGTTCTCCGATTCGGCTAACTAAATACATCTATCAAAGCAAATCGGTCTGCATTGTCTCAGAATTGGAGTCGCAAGGTCTCAGCGTAACAAAAATTCTTGCACATTTTGCCTAACAGATTTAAGGATTTACTAACGATTTTTCTTTCATTTAACTTAAATTAGCAAACTATTATGTGAATTGTTCACTACATCACCATGTTGGCAAGGAAAAAAATTGATTGGATTAATGCATTAAACTACTCGGAAAAACAGGAAAACTCACGCCGCTTGTAGGTTATGCAATGGGGAAAACAGCCACCTTTTTCATGTTCGAATTCGGAGGAAGCGCAGGGGACATAGCCTGGGGTACGAAGAATACCAAGGGAATGGAAGTGTAGCAACGACAATCGATGCCTAGTATTTCTTAGAACGATCCAGACGATTGCACTGAACTAAAGAACTAGGGATGTACAATAGGCCAGAAGGATGCAGTGTCTAGGGAACATAAATGCACAAATCGGTATTTCATTTCTTCAGCATTATTGTTCCAAACCCTCGATGCTACAGCGCACTTCACTCTCCCGGTGCACATCTCCGTGCCGTTGGAGTGCGCTACTCTGCGGTATTCTCTCCCGTTTAAATTTCAACCCTCCATGGCCCTCCTTGCCAACACTGATCATTACCCAAACTCTTATTTATTTACCGGTTATATCCAATTAGAAGAAATCTTAATATTTATAAATGAGGGCTGCGAATTTTAACAACCTATCGCACATAAGAAAAGCGACAAGTCGAAAAATTATTAAAAAACCGGGTTATTTAGTTTATCGAAGTATTCGGATATGTGATACTACAGGAAAAGTAGCGAAATGTAGGTGGATTCTTATCCAGGCAACACTGTGTCCCGTTTGAATTGGCGGGAACTACTGTCGCTATACATGAAATGTGGTATACCTTAGTTGTGCGACGAGCTCTAAAGCATCGGTAGTAAGTTTTACTAGGATTATTTTTGACCCAAATGTGCTTTCCTCCTAGAGTGAGGGGTAATTATTTATCTAAAATGCAAAATTATTCTTTGAAATAAAGGTTTCATTGATTATAAGAAATATATTATAATGAAAACATTAGAAAATTGTTGAAACTATAAAGTAATGTAAAACTTTAAAAAACAATATTGTAATTAGAAATGATATTAAAATAAAAGAACTCTAAATCACGGTATAACATTGAAAGAAAAAGCAAAATCAAGTTATTACTGCTTAGCTTTCGACCCATTTTAAGGTCAGGGCCTATATCAATTTCACATTACGAAATATTCATTCAATTGATTTAACAATTGCTTGTCATAATGTAAAAATGTGACTACGGCATAAAATCCTTCACTAAACAAGAAAAAGAACTAACGTAACTTCAAATGATATTTGGAGATCGGGAGATGCGATCTGGTGTGATGTAGGGTTAAGAAAAACGTTTTCTTTATCGTGCCCCGTTCCGATCATTATTGAGATCATCCTCAGTGCCTTCTTTTACCTGCATTTCATTAAAAAGGTTCTCTGATTAATTGCAGATTCAAGTTTCTTTCCATTGCCTACCGATGTCCTTAAGAAAACTGGTGTCTATGTGTAGTTGAATTATGTTCATCGAATCCCACGTCGTTCTTTGTTCGTTGTTTAGTGACCAGTCTAAAAGAAAAATAATTTTGCATTTATTCGTTCGGCATTAAGTGACCAGTCTTGCAGAAGAAGAATTTTGCATTTTAAATAGCTAAATACCCTGACTCCAGGAGAAAAGCACATTTGGATAAAAAATTGTCGTAGGAAAACTTACAACATCGATAGTGATGCTCATTTCTTATTTTTGAATGGTGTCTGTTATTATCTCAAAAAAAATTGAGGCCCTTAGAGTCATTCGTTGGCCACCATTAACTTGAGAACAAACTAACTTAAATTACCGAGAGGCAAAGCATGAAAAATGTCACAATTCAAATAGGGGTAGTCTTTTAGAGGTAGTACAACTTGATTTTTAAAGTTTTGTGTTTTCGCTTAAGTTTTGGAGAAAAGAAAGAAAATAATGATGGATCATGACAGTTTTTATTGGCAACAACCGTAATGGCGTGTACTTAATACGTAAGTTTTAAAAAAAAGTAAAGTTCCATATTCGTCTCTCCTGTAAAATTATCTTGGGACGAGCTGTGACATTTTTCTTGTGGGTGTGCGATATGGGTTCATTTGTTTTTATTTCATTTGTAATAAAAATATTTATTTTCATAATATACGCACTTTTATTTATGTATATATTTCGATTTTTGTATTTTATTCATTCGTTCGCAAACCAGTGAAACCAATATATTGTACGTTTGCCCTGCTTGGAGCTACACAAGCATGACTAATATTAACAGGCTACAAATAATACAGAACAAGCTTTTAAGATTAGCCACCTCGTCCCCGCGTTACACAAGGCTCATAGATTTGTATGCTTTAGTTCAATTGCCATGGATTAAGGAGGAATTAAAATTCAGGACCCAAAAAATTTTTTCTCAAAAAGCCTACAGCGATAACTCCATATGTGCTTCAATTGGCTCATACGATTGTCTCAGATCTTGGAAGCACAAGAGAATAAAACATATTTTATCCTCCTGAATCACAACTTTCTACTTTATTTATCTGTTACTTAATAACTTTTGAAAATATTTTAACCACTAACCTCCTGGTCTGTTAATTTATTAAACTGTTAACTTGTTAATTTGTCAATTTGTTACTAATTTGTTAAACTAACTTATTTATAATTATTTAACCTAACTTGCTGTCGTTGGTTATAACTGTTATTTCTTGTAAAATTAATAATTGGCTCTTCCAGTCTCTGAACAATACTGCAACGTTTTTGTTAACGCAAAGGATTTGTTAAAGTAAAGGTTAATGGGTTTGTCGCATACATTTTCCCATCAACATCGACAATAATGTTTTCCAGGAGGTATGGTACACAAATGGGATACGGTAAAATAGGGCCCCGCCACTTTCCCTCAAAAATACATATGTATGCAAATTTGTTATTGTTAGAAAATATCTTGTTAAATAAATAATAATCTAATCTAATCGTTCGCAAGAACGGGTCGATCAAATTACAAGGCTGTTAATTGTTATTTGAACGAAATGAAGAATTGTTCAACTTTCTCCGTTTAATTCTTCAATTTTTTTTATTGAAATGTATTATTGTCAACAATAAAAAATTAAAACGTTTTAGCAGTTCGTTATTTGATTTATATAACAACCCTGTAATTCAGACGGTTACGATTTGCCCTGGTACTGGCACACCCAAATTCGAAAAACCAAACAAAGTTTACCCCATGAAATTGTGGCAAATATAGATTAGGTGTGCGCGAGCGGTGAGCCATGAAGCCGATTCATTCCACTGAGTGAATGGTTTGATCCAACCATTGAAAAGAGCGGTTTTTTCCATCTCTGCAGAGGGGAATATGAAGAAATAAACTATGCTTTACCTCGTGTTTTTAATCGTTTAAAATGAACCATTAGAAAAAGTGCAAGGTGCATTAACCATATTTAACAGGTACATCGAGCCGGCGATAACTATGTAATAACTCC
The DNA here is from genome assembly GCA_039619505.1 of Cimex hemipterus. NCBI lineage: Eukaryota > Metazoa > Arthropoda > Insecta > Hemiptera > Cimicidae > Cimex > Cimex hemipterus. Next base: position 34,138,523 of record CM077101.1, read on the forward strand.
TTATGTATAACGGTTGAAAGAAGGAATTCCATTTATCTATGGAATGGAGTGAAAACGGCGATGACTGTGCCTTTTTTGCACTGTCGGGCTGAAGTCTTCTTTGTCGGAGAATGCGGAATAGGGACCAGCATTCGGAAATGACCCGGGGAAATATTTCAAATGATTACGGGAAAAGATTGAGCTGCTTTATAAAGGAATCGACTGGACCAGGTGTTGAGACGGTCGTAAAACAATGTAATCAGCGATTTCGGAAATTTCAAAACAGATGAATGTCGCGATAACATGCAAAGTGTGTGAGAAAGTTTTTTTCTTAGGACATGAGTTTTTACCTTATGGGAAAAGAACGAGCTAGCATGTTCCCGCTTCCTTTTCCGTAGATCCATTTGAATAAAACCTTGACATCTTCTACACAACAAGCTTACTCGCTCGATTCGTGTCTAAAATAACGTTTATTATTCAATAAAAACAATTTTACTACAAGTAATAAATTTAACTAAAAAGGTAGGATCTAACATCAATTGGATTTAGCGTTTGAAAAAAATTACAGCTATAATTACATCCACCAAACTTCGAACTACAATATACCGGCCAATACAGATTTCGGTCCTAGAATAGCACAATAACTAAGTTGTCCTAGTCATATGTCAACCTGTTCTCTCTCAAGTCTATGGGTTCAGTCCTACATAGCTGACTTATGTGGAAGTCGGTTGACCTTTCTTCTTGTTGATGTAAAATGTAATACCTTTCCTTTCGATAAAAAGACCTTCATCCTAACTATCCATGTGCTTAATGAATCATCACTTCTCTGTACGAAAGAATAAAGAGCACAGGCTTTTTGATATGGTGACCGTGCTTCACCAACGCTTCCTACTCACTACTTATTACCTCATCCATAATTCCTATCTATAAAAGCGCTGCTTCAAAATGATGTGCTGCAACGCGTTCTCGGAAATCAAACATATACAAGCCGATGTTCCACAAGTGATAATTTTCAGTCCCATCCATGACTCCTGTTGCCCTACCTATACCTAGACAGCTCGGATAACTACGAAAACTTCCACGACCAAAATATTCTCCGTCAACACTGAACTAGCGTTACAATAGATTTTCCTGCAACCACTTTTGACGGAGTGGAATTTTGGAGGGTTGGCAATCCATCCAATATCCACCACAGCCAATTCTGCCAATTAAAAGTCCTCAGACAAATCGTCAAAGCACCTTACTAACAGTCACTAACCTCATTATCTACAACAAAGTCAGCATTCCTTTTGTCAACGAATAAAACGGTTCCGATTCCAGAAGTTTCACTCCAATCTCTTGATGAACTGTTCAAGCTCTTTCTATTTATCCCGCCTTACTCAACGATGACCTCGAGACTTCTTTACTTTGCTCACGCTATATATTCAGTAAACTTAATTTTATTTGCAAAAGAAATTCTGAGCAATTGATTTGATCCTTCTCTTAAAAAATATGGTTGTCTCCCCTTGTTTAATTGTAGCAATGAGATGGGCAGTTTTGGTCGAGCTCTTATTATCACAAGTTATCCGAGACTGACACCTAGTGTGTGTACTTCTCCTTTTATTTCTTTTGGATCCATTCTGAGATAGAGGAGTCAATATTTGATCTTCTTATCCCAATTATAAATTCTGGGCTTATCGTGTTGAAGATCCTCCTGTGGCCAACTTGCTTGTTCATCGCCTCCTTTGTGTCTACTTCAAGATATCATCAGATTGATGTTTTTTTTTCCAAGGTTTTGGGTTTTTTATGCATTCAGTGACCGACTATTTTGGATGTGACCATATTACCTGTTAATTCTTTTTGGCCTGCTTGGCTGCCTGATCTGACGAAATTGTTTTTGAAATCTTAGACTTTTTTTGTCGATGTTGTTTTTGAGTACCTGGAGTAAAACGCTACTTGCAATTGTAACGTGCCATGGTAGAATCGGCCATTTTGACAACTTTGAATTAAGCCGTGACGAAGAAGAAAAGATAGACAGAAAGTGAAAAAAGCAAAGTAAAAGCTTGAAGAAAAATTCCCCGTGTTCGTGCAGAACAGGGCCTGTGATTTATTTTATATATATATATTTATTTTTTCTCTTTTCTCTCACCGGCCTGCGATTGCGATTCAACCGCCTCGCCGCCCGTGTAGACTTGTCAGGAAACGGGTTCGCCGTAATTAATGGTCCTTGTCTGGCCGATTGTATTAAATTTCTACCTCTTCCAGACAGGATTATCATATTTTAATCGAGGATTGGCTATTTGTAAATTTTATTTAAATTCTTTTATTCCACTCTTCGGCAAGATATTGGCCGTTTTAATGCGTATTTTTAGCATTTCATTTAACAAGCGAGACTGAATATTTAAAATAACCCACGATTAACAAACCGTTGTTGTCTGCAAGTAAAAAGAACCCGTTTTCACCCCTAATTGATAAATTGCTCAAAATTTGCCCTAATTAGTACTGGAGAATTGAAATAATCCCAGCTGTATTAACTGCAACAATTAAACTAATAAGGATAATCTTCTGGATAATATAAATCTTCATTATAAAAAATCATAGGTGGCATTACAAGACGACCAGGTAGAAACAGGGATGCCTGTTGTGCCCATTGCTTTTATCCCTCTGTAAGTACTGTATAGTGTGAAATGGTCGATGTCGGAATATTGTGTCTGTTCTGATTTTTGGGTGAAGCATGGCTGGTTTTGAGAAATATCTAGATTTCTATTCCTTTTGTGTATATGAAGAAAGAAGTTATTAGCTTGAATGCGTAGTGTGGGAAGGTTGATGGAGGTTGGTCAAACACTCAAGACAAATTGGTCTTGAGCCATCGGCCCTCAATCGGGTTAGTTATGTATTGGAGGTATTTACGATGTTTGTAAGATGTTAACTCCTGCTAAATCGAATAAAGAAATGTACAGCAAGGTCTAATAACAGCCCACTACTATAAGGTGGATATATCTACTAAGAATGAGAGTATAAGGATAGGTCAGAAATGAACAAAAGAAATGTATTGGTCTGATTTAATTAATGAGTATTTAAAAATAAAAACACCTTCAACAAAAAATTACTGTTAAATTAATGACCGCCATGTTTGCTACCTACGTCCTAACGGCTAACAATTTGACTTAACATCTAACATTGGCCCTGGACTGTCAGCATTGTTAACTAACCGATTCTTACAAGGCTACGTCTTCATTTTTCTCGCTCTAACACGATCCAACAGAATTAACAGGGTTAACACAAAGATCGTGAATGCTCCTAATAGTGTAAATGGTGATGGAGGAATATCGAGTATTCATGAGTGAATCGAACGTGATTAGAAAAAAAGGTGCATTCAAGAATGACTGAGAGTGACTAGATTTATAAATTGCTACCGTTGGGGGAGGAAATGTCCTGGCTTTTCACATCCACTTGGAACCCTACCTGTGGAACGTAGACCAAGGTATGACCCCCCCGACTGCCAAAACTCGAGGTAGGCTATTTACGTGCTTGTCTTGCATAAGTTCGATTCACCACTGTGCATGTCATAAGTGTGCTCAGTAATCATTGGCCTATGATGTATGGTAGTATTCAGCTTCACCTGCTTGTAGTGCTAATATTCTCCATTTTAAAATGGTAACTTCATTGAAATCGTTAGGACACTTATTTTATTATGGATAGATATAAGTTTGCTTAAAACAAGCATAAGAGGATGGCTGTGGACGATGTGAGTTAATAAATAATCTCACTCGATGACAGAAAGGACGAAATATTTGTTTAAATATTTTAATTGATTAAAACATTTTCAGGCTTTTATACATCTACGGTCTTTTAAAAAGTTTTAAAGTACGCGAAATAATTTTTTTAATTAATACAATAAAATTAAAACATAACTACAAAAAGAAAAATTATTCATAATTTTTTAGAAACCTACAAGAATACTTCTACATGTTGGCGCTCGATTTTCTTGATTATTTGGCGGCCCCTCGTCTAAGAATTTTTGCCATTTTCATTCAGTCAAATTTTAATTTTTGAGAACTTAAGAACAGCATTTATCCGGTTCGATTTCGAGGATATCTAAATCTGATAATGGGAAATTTCATCATTGAATATATTACATGAAAACGCATTGGATTTTATAACTCAATACCGTTTTAATTAAATAGTTCTCATCTCTTTATAAGTCAGTTATAATTAGTAGTAAAGCTTTTTTTCACTTTTAAAAATGGGTCAGAATTTGTGCCCAAATAGGCAGGAAGTGAGCCGATAAAATTAACACTGATCGTGAACATAAGAAAAGAGCGTAAGGGGGAATAAATGTGGCATTAAAGGAGAAACAAGAATCCGCATTCGTCGGGTTGTTTTTAGATAATAAAATGCATTATGCTAATGAGCATTTAGAACGTGAAAAGGTCATTCGAGTAAACGCTGCATATCCTTGAATTACAACAAGTACGTTATCTCACTTTTCGTCTTTCAATTATTTTGAACTTTTAAAGTATTTAGCTAGAGAGAGAGAAAAAATCGAAAGCCATCCGTCTTTACATGCTAATCGCGGTTTGTCTTACTGCCTCTCTTATTGTCATCAGGGGTTCGTTCATCCATGAAACCTAGACGCTCATCCAAACTCGTTTAACTTTTCATCCCGAAACATTGCCGGTTAAGCGCCAATGACCATTTGTTTAAGTAAAATATAAAAAAGTTTAAGTAAAAGTATAAAATTGAACAGACGATATAAACTACTCAAATCTGATTGCTGTTGAAACTCCCCCAACAAATTTTTCAAATTCCTATTAGAACTTCCAAAGAATCCAGTCACTGCACTCCAAAATCGTTCGAACCATTGCTCAAACTCCGAATATCATTATCAAGCTCATATCCATCCTGACTATCCACTCAGACTTCCAGCTCACGTGTTTCTTCGAAACTTCAAGAAGTCGCTACGAGGTCTATAAAACCCTAGAACCCTCCCAGTTCATCCCGAACCTTCACGGTTCAAGACACCAAGATAGCCGATTTTTGCCACGCTAGCAGTCCTCCGAATCCCGGCACAGGCCATGCTTTTTTAAATTGAGAATTACTGAAAAGTAGTTGTCCCGCGTCTCACAAAGGGTAGTTGGACGTTAGGCCTTCCTACATGACAGGAATCACTGACTTTTACCTCTCATTTCCTCGAAACTATAGAAGGGAACAGACGATATAAACTATTCGAAAATGTGCTTATTATCAAAACTGCCCAAGCTCTTTACTCCATATACACCCTGACCTTAAAAACTTTATCATCGCAATCGCAAGAAGTAGATACAGACCTCTCTACCTTTCACCCAGGCACCTTCCCGATATTCCTCTATGACGCCTAAACCTAACTCATTACGGAGATATATAACATTAGAGTGAATTGTAAGGCTAAATTTATTGAAGTGCGCATGCGCAGCTTTAACTGTACGCTATCTGAAATAGCGTCCTACGTTATTTGCTTTAGAATATTAAGAAGCTATTGCTTGTTCTTATTAACAGATGACGGAAAAGTCAACCAACTAGTTTTTTGTCGGGGATATTTTCCTACTTAAAAATTATACTATATATATGTAGTAATATTATAAAATTGTTTATCTTATAATTAACATTTTTTCAGGAAACCGCCTAAATATAATTTAACTCCTTTTGCCCTACGTTGTCTTTATTAGTGAGTTTAGATTGGCGCCAAATAAATCAGTGTTGCTAATACACGGACAAAAACAATGCATGAACAACACTCCGCTCGACTTAACTCACGGATTTCCTGCTAACCTTAAACAAAATTGCTAAAGTTGGCGTTGTTCTGTAAACCACTTTGAGCAAGAAAGTTTTAAATTATAAACTGGATATGAAAAAAAAAATTATGTTTGATTAATATAACAAAAGGTACAAGATGCAGTTGTAGAGTGAACGGCAAAAGATGGTAGATGGGCGACAAAAAAAGCAGTGTTGCCGATGCACGGGATGAAACATTCAACAAAACAACTACACCCACGCTAAACTCATGAGATTATCTAATCTTTAACAAATTTAGAAAATTAAAGTGTTGCCCGAGGCAACGTTGGACAAGAAAGGGTTAAACGCTAATGTTCTAAGAGAGTGGTATAGAATGTGAATGGGTATGAATAAGGTTAACTAACTGCCCTGTAATATTTTAGTTTTTCCTAAAATTTCGAAACTAAAATCTACTTTTTGCTAAGAGTTTTGGACAATTTTAGTCCTTAATTTCATTTAAACTGAATTCTCCGTGAATCGCCCGGTAATTAATACTTTGTACGTTAGAGCTTTTACAACCATCCAGTCCTGCCAAATAATCGTCAGCATACGAGAGAAAATCCATAAAAACCGTGAACTGTGCTTTTGTCTTGCAAGATACGACTATAACCTGAACGACTAACACAAATGGAAAGACGGCATTTCACTTGTTAGTGGTGTGTTTCCGAAGCTCCGAGATAATGATCCATTCCCTACAAAATTAGTGAGTCTGAGAGGTTGATTCTCTACAGCGATACAGTTTGTTAGACATTGTGAGTTGAGTCGAAATTAATTAGGCGCTTGTAACTCGGGCGGACTTCACCCAGAATATCATGTATAATTGTAAAACTTCTCAAGGGCGCGAGTCAATTCCACAGTCTCGTCGAATTGTCAATAATTATTATACTTTTGAATATCACCCGATGTACTCCATGATTTCGTTATAGTAGGTGTGAAAAGTACTGAATTTTCACTTCAATTCAATAAAAACCAAATAACCCATAGCGGAATTTAAAATTGTATGATAGCTGGACATAATGAAATTACTTGAAATTGACAGGAAGTCATAATTTAAAAAATGACAATCCTTGATTAATTATTCTGTTTTTTTTTTGTTTGTTTTTTACGAGGGTTCGCAACAGCAGAGAGCCAACCCTCGAGGTGCCGGTGTTTTTGAAAAAAGAATGTCCGGTTCGAATGCAGGGTCGCTGGATAAAAGCCTAAACCGTTGCGGCCACCGATGCCCCTGATTATTCTGTTCCAAATATCAGTGAATGCTGCGAACATTGCGTTCTGATCAAATGAATAAACAATTTTGTTTTTAATTAGGAGCATAAATTTCAGGCGATGAAACATGGCCTTAGTGGCTTATTCAAAGCGGCAATTCAAACCAAAAAATATTGAATTTTTGCTAAAAGAATAAATGTAAATTATTTTCTGGGATTATATCGTACAAGTTGGCACTTGTTTGGCTCAGCCCGATTACTGCTGTCCGTGATAGCTCCGCCGTCGGCCTTCTCGTTGTTCTCTTGTAGGAGAAATCCCATGACAAGGAGCGGTTGGACAAAACGGTGGTTTTTATCTGAGTACTCGGACTCATAGGGCTGGAGAATAACGAAACGGCGGATGAGGCGGGTAAAACAGGTACGGCCCTGCGCCAAAGTCTGAGCTTAACCACCACGAATCGGTGAAACTCTGACGCTAAAACAGCATAATGATTAAAGGAAAGTGGCAGCACCGGTGGGCCGGGTCGACGGAGAATTTCCCGTCTACCAACAGCACTTCAACGGGTGGCCGACGGAAGATCTGGCTCGTAGGGTCATCCTCTCCCGATTAAGGTCATGCGAGGTTGACACACAGACTTACTTTTGATCCAAAGCCTTCATGCAGAGAAAGCTAGATGTGTCCCATCTAATTGGTGAAGAAATTTCTTGGTTCCTTATAAAGAGCGTGTAGGATTATTCCCATTCTTGAAGGAAGCAGGTTTATTTGATATTATCGGTATATAGTACTGATAGTTTTGCGTCAATAACGTGTGTTTAGCGTGAATGTATTTGTTGCTATGAGAAGTTAGAAGGCGAATATTGAGTACCCCATCGGCCCTCAATTAGCTAAGTTATATAATAGGTACATAATGTTTTGAAGGAATATCGAGTACTCCCCTCCTGAGTAAATGGTACGTAAATAGAAAAGAATGTATTTTAAGAATGAGTGTGAGTGTGAAGAGCATTGGATCTAGCAACTGCGTTGGGTGCTCAATTGACCTATCTGTTTACAGAACCTGGAGACACCTCCCAAGGTCTGACCTCGGACTGCCAACACCCCCGATGTGTCTCGAGGCCTGTCGGTAATTTATTGTAAATTAGAAAAACTGGAATTGCCCGTGGACTGCGAGAAGGATATGCCTAACTCTGCAACTGTCTGTTGTTTGTTTGTAATTGGATTTCCATTTATATAAATCCAAATCCAATTTAAAAAAAAAAGATATAAAGTAATTAAATTGTTTTTGTATTTTATAACTTTTTGTATATTCCTTTCAAGCTGTTGAGTTCTGTTTATCTCAAATAACAGGTATGCACATATTTATTGATTTCCAACTTTTTTGATAAAAAGAAGTATTTTTATAAATCTTAAAAAAATATCGTAGCTTCGAAGAACGACCTGGGACGTGGCTCGAAATGCAGAACCAAATGCGCAAATATATGACTTAAATAATAAATGGCGTTTTGTTTTATAAGAACGAATAATTTAGATTATAAAACATTTTACGACGAAATTAAATTAATAAAAGAATTTGATTTTCTATTCATGTCACTCTTAGAGTCTATAAACATCGGGACTTAATAAGCCCCTCCAGGCATGGATTGGGAGCGTATGAAGACATGTTTATATTTGGTTTCGACGTATTGTTTTCAGACAATTTTCCGTTATTCTTTTGTTCTAATGTTGCCAGTGTTTTTAATGATACAACTGTCAATCGAACAAACGTATTTGTTACATTAAAAATAACTCATTATATTCAGCTCTTGTTAATTCCTTGTCATTTATATCATTTTCTTAACATTAAAAAAATATAACTTTTCCCAATATAATTTTGTTTAACATTACCAAAGCAAGAAACCTAACATTCAAACGTGTATGTTACAAATTATGCTTGTTTGTTTTATTTTTATTTTGCTTTTGCATAGAAGAAGAGGGCCTTCGGAAGGGGTTTTACTTGAGGGTGGCCCTATTCGAGGAAACGACTCCCACGAGGGCCGATGCCAGCTGTGGTTGGTGGGAGAAGAAAACAGCTGGACTTTCTACATTTTCGAAATAAAATCATTATAGAGAGGTAATTTTGAAAGGAAATCGACGGAGGAGGACGACTGGCTCGGGTTTTTTTTAAATAGAGGATAACTTTCAGCTAAGGTGCTCGAAGGGATGAAACAACACAAACCTCTCAAGGTGGTGGTGCACCGCCTTCTCTGAAAAATAAAACCAATACCTAATTACTATGCATTAGGGTTTTTTTTTCATTTTCGATTATTACTCTAATTTTAAGACGCCCGTAAAACGGAAATTGTACTAGTAAGATATATTATTAATCATCTGAAATTGGTCCTTAACTTATTATTTATTCAATAAGACGAACTTAGCAATTTTGTTAAATATTTAACAGAAAATCCCGAGAATCCAAATTGGCGCCAAATAAATCAGTGTTGCCAGTACACGGGCCAAAACGACTACGCCCGCACAAAGTACACGGAATTTTCAGCATACCTTCACTACTGGATATGAAAAATTTTGTTTGGCCAATATAACAATCGAGACAAAATGCAGCGGGGTGAAGAGCCATGTTCAAGATAAAGATTCCAAGATGGATTTTTTAGATTGGAGTCACACACACACAAACCACTGTTGCCAGCCCAAAGAAAGCACTCTACCAGCGTTGAGTAAGAGATGGTTAAGCTATGCTAATTAATCTAATGGCTGCATGCTCCTAATTTATCTCGTTAGCAAGTTAAGCATTCTGCCTATTCCAATCTTTACAACATGGGCATTGAGGATTTATAGACAAAAGTGAAAAACAATTATTTTAAATGAGGTATATAATTATTATTTTATTTCTTCTATAATTTTCATTATGGCATAGCGGGTGTTCCGAAAGGCAGCATCCTTAGTACCATCCTCTATTCAGTGTACACTGCAAACATTACTATACTCGCCCTTCAGTAAACCCAGTGACAATAGTGCTACCAGAAAAATAATTCAAGGAGGATCAGAATAAAAGAAACCATATCCCATCATCTAGCCTTCACATTTTAACGTTATATCTTAACCGTATCACAAACTCGACAGGTTTGTGACAAGCCACAACCATCGCGAGAACGTATAGTTTGGAAAATAAAAATAGTTTCGTTTTGGTCTGTCAAACGTTTTTCGGCTTCCCGCCCTCTTCAAAACGCAGAGGATAGTCAGCCCGAGTTGATAGGAAACGGCTAAACTACAGGTCCATCAACTCGCACATCTCATGAGGTTCCTCACAAAACAAAATTTATAGGCCAGAGATTACGTTTTTGAATAACTGGAATAGAAATGGGCACGGAAAGATATACAAGTGACGTAAAGACAAAAATTACTCACATTACCAGATCATCTTTTTCAGCTTATTCTCGCTGTAATTCAGTTACGAAATAGTAACAAAACAAAAGATAGCTTAGAATTTAAGGAAACGATGATTATCATGATGAATAAAGGATACCAAGAAGTCAGGATTTTCTGTTCTCAAAGCACCGCAGCTATCTCGCTTATTGTACAATACATTCCAAGTTCTTTAGTTCAGTGCAATCTACTCGGTCATTCTCCAAATACTAGGTCATTGACATTTGAACTAAGGAACTAGGGATGGTACAAAAATTCAGAAAGATGCTGTGCTCCAAATTTGTCAATTGATTAAAAATCCCCAGCAAAACTGGCAAACACATTGCTACAGTTAGTCAGTGAGAAACCCAGTAAGGCTAACGGTCACTTGGATCTGAGAAAACATTGGTTTATAAACCAAACATATAACATTGGTTTATTCAACGATGACTCCATTTGGATGTACATAATTTTTGAATAAGAAACTCAACAGAGACCCGGAAAAAAGAATTGCAGCAATGACAGTCAATGAACTACTTATTAAAAGAAGAAACGACACTATGGTCGATAATTTCAATTCAACTGATCTAACACTTTCAGTAATGTTGCTGCAGAGTGAAAAGTTGCGAGCGTGATATCGTGCTTTTAGACTGAACTACTGGTGTTCAAAGGAGCACTATGTTGTCCTTGTGATACTTTTCTTTTTAACCTATGAGCTTTTCTGTGCAACATTCCCTTTTTGTTGGTAAAAAAATCGTCCATATGACCACCTTAGGGATGAAAATTCTTTCTTAGCTGCTATCGATGCCACTATGGGAATAACTGTCGAAATTTCAGCCATTTAGACCCAGCGATTTGCTTGATTTAAAGGTTCACTTAATGGAGCACCTTTTGTAGTTTTTTGACCACCTTTCACTTCACAAATGGACGATTGAGCATCTCGAATTCGCCTCATCTTCTCCCACAAATTATTCCCTAAGAATCGAGCTTCCTGTTCAACCGCAGGTAACAAACTTCCAATTAAATGGTAAACTTGATCTGCACCTTAAACGATGGCAACAATCCATATTTTCACATATCTCCAAACGAGGTCACCCCACCAGAAAGCAGCTACACTGACAGGCAACAATTTCCACCTACTTGTAGTACAACTTGATTTGTATATATTTTGATGTAGTAATCAAGGTTTCACGTCTTTTAATGTTTAATAAATGAGTATTTGTGTAAAAAGTAAAAAAAAGAAGTGAATTTACAAAGGAAAATAAAAAATGAAAAATGAAAAGTGAATAAAGACAGACTGGTAAAATTTGTTTATTAGATTTTTAATTAACATTTCAATATCGCGTATTTCCTCGTCTTGACTTAATTACATCTCGAAAACGCTTCGGCATACTTTCTACCCGTCTGGAGTGCATCAACAACCTCTTTGCTAGAGGTTAGCCCATTCTTTACGAATAGTGCTTTCAAGATCGTGGAGTGTATCAGAAAATGATGGAGGTTATTCGTCTTTTGAGGTTATCCCATAAATTTTCGATGGGGTTCAAGTCGGGAGAACGGGCTGGCCTGGCTACGTACTCTGATGCAATGCTGTTGAAGATACGTATGTTCTATACGAGAGGCATGTGGACGGGCATTATCGTGGATTAGAATGGGATTGTCACAGATTTCATCGAAGATAGGCATCGCAAGATGTTCCAAAACTTTATCCACATAAGAAGTGGTCATCAAATACACTCCAGGAACATCAACCAACTCTGTGAGGCTCTCCATTGAAATTCTCCTCCACACCAACACTGAGCTACGTTGAAAAGGTTGACTCTGGGAAAAATTACCGGCTTCTACTTTTCGTTTCACTTTGTACACACTCATTCTCGCCCATCTTTAGAAATCGTATAGCAAATTTGAACTCATCTGTAGAAAGTATAGCAGCCAATCGTTTAAATACGAATGGCTGTGTTCTCGAGCAAATGGGAGCCGTACGACTCTGTTTGTTCTGGTCAATTTGGATCCTCTTACGGGGCGAAAAGCCTTAGGTCTACACTGGAGTAAGTACTTCTTCGACCATTGCTTGAACAACAGTAAGATGCTGGTTTCATAAAATTCTCACTGTCTAAAACGGTCATCCTGTGGTTCTGTCACCCTAGGGCGCCCAAAGCCGGGCCTTCTACGGTAGGATCCATCTTCCCGAAAACGTCTAACGGCGTCTCGCAGTATTTCGTAGGGAACTCCGATGACAATAGCAGCACACTTGATAGAACGTCAATCATCAGTAAGTGCTACACACGCGCAATATCAACACTAAGAAGCATATGTTAGTTTAAATACTGAAATTAAGAAAACAAAGAAGAAAACTAAACAGTTTATTGCTTCAGAAGTTAAATGAGACAGAAAAACATTTTAAATTCTATAAAAAGTAAACATTAAAAATTCTTTATCCTTAATCTGTTTTACGGATTAAAAGTGTTTACCTCCAATATAAAACATCGCATGAACAAAAATTTATTGGTAAAAAAAAATGAGACAAATTAAGGAGCAGAATTTTCTTTTATCTAAAAATTGAAAAAAAAACTCAATTAGGTGGAAGTTTTAGTGTATTATACTTATAGATATGAATGATAAAATGATTATGCTCAGGATGAAGATCCGTAACTAAATTGTACAGCGGTTCTGGCAAAGGTTCAAATGCCTCAAGAAAAACTTTCCTGCCACTGCAACACATGCCAGCAGTTCCTTCTTTCCCCTTCAAAGCGTTACACCATTGACACTTGTACTAATACTGCTAGACTGTGCTATGCGATCCATACGATAACTCGAAATCATACGCCAAAACAGATAAATAATTCTTGAAGAAAGAAATACAAAATCTTTCTAGATTTTTGTGCACTGTTTTTCCGATGACAAGAATGAAACCCTGTTTTGCTCAAGATTCGTGTGATGATAATTGGTAAAATCTTGCCTGTGAACTTCAGGACGTAATTTTTGAATTCTTGTGTTGCGCATGTCGCTGTGCAAGTAGGATTCTTTTCAGAAGATATTTTTATATGATTCTTTCGGATGTTATTTGTGGATCGAGCCCTGCGTTGTTGTTTTTCTCATGTGAGTCCGTATGGTATGGTATGGTAATTAAGATATTAGGAAGCAGTTCCTGGTTCCCTAGTTCAGTGCAATATACTCAATTCTTCTTCTTAGAAGTATCAGTCGCTGTCGCTGCTACAATTTCACCCCTTAGACTTTTTAATAAGTTAGGTTAAGTCTCCATTGAACTGTTGCTTCGCATTTGAAGATGATATGGGTGGCTGTTTCCTCCTCCTCATTGCGTAATCTGCAGATAGCTCATCATTGTACAAATGTTTTCTGAGGTGTCAGTGGCCGGTTTGAGTTGGTAAATCTTGGTTTGACGAAGTTGGAGATATGGACTCGGTTTCAAACATAGGAATCTTATATGAAGTCGAAACCTTCAGAAGAGGATAATTTTTAAAACATAAACAAAACTCGAAAATTTGCTGTGATCGTCGTTTTATATGCCATATCGTCGTCTGTTCTTTGTGCGAACAATGGCGTAAACCGTATCCGTTGACTGTTCTCTTGCTACTGAAAAGAGGGGAGAAAGACACTGTGGGGACTGAGGGAAGGGATGTTCATGTTTCTTCGGATTGTACGTGGTAAACGATTATCCAAATTCTCTTAGATATTGAATTTCAAAAAATCCTTTCTTAGGGATGGATATTCAAGTCATTATAGGAATGCAACTGTCAAAACTTCAGCCCTTTATATCCAGGGGTTTGGTCTATGCATGGTCTGTGAATCAGTCACTTACTGTTTTATGTATATAGAGAGATTATTTAATAGAGCCCGAAAAAACATCAACAAGTAGTAGCATTTGGAAGGAAAAAGGTTTTATTCTCAATAGCTATAAGATTATTTACGTTACAAGGACTTGGCCTCTTACCGTAAGCACAGCGACCTACAATTGGTCTATTTTGCAATCTTCATTATTATCTAGAGCTTATTGTCAACCTTAATGCTTTATATCAGATTTCCTTTTCTTTACTAGGAGTAGGCACCTCTACCAGAGGCTGCTGTTCTTCCTGATGTCTGCGGTGTCCTCTCACTATCATTCTAGTCCAGTTTATTAGAACTGCCATTTGTTTCAGAGATCCTTTTATGTACTTTTCGCCGGAACTACTCGATCAACAATTCCGACTTATTTATGCCATGTTTTTAGGTACGTTAGATGTCTCAGTGAACTTGGCCAATTTATAGCCATGCACTGGTAGCCAAACGAGGAGAATTTTCTTTTTGCCCCCAATGACTGACGAGTTCTTCATACAGTCTCAAATGCCTCTGGACCTAAATATATATGAGGTCTTTAGTGCTACCTGGCTGTCCGAGCTGATGGCTATTCTTCGATAAAACTTGTGAATTTTGTATGAAAGCAACACTCCTGAAAGAAAATGGTGCATGAACCTGAAATTCCAAGCCTTGGTTTGGTTTATTTCCATAGATATGTGTTCCTGACCCATACTGTCCTTAGAGGCATCTATATACCACATATGATTATATCTACTCAATAAATATTATTATAGTTTTATTGTGTTTCATTCTATACGAGTCGAGCAATGCCTGAAGTTGAAAACAAAACTGAAAAGATCTAAGATTTTTAGAAGGCAGTTTAAATGAAAGAGAATGGCTTCTCATTCAAATTGCGAAAAAGTGTAGTATTTTAAATGGCAATATAAAAGTTGGGTCGTAATAAATAGACATGGCATTCGGCACTTAATCAGGTCTTGTTCATCTGCCTGGCTTTCCGCATATCCGGAGACATCGGCCCCTATTCCAGTTGGGTGAGAATGATCACGAAGCTTTGAAACTTGAGTACTTAAATTCAACTAGTTGAGCCCACAAGTATCCTGAATCATCTGAGAGTCAAAACGGCAACGGCTTTACTTTTAAAAAAACATTTGCCTCCATTTGACGGAGGATGGGTGAAATTTCACTGTTCCGCAGGTGGCGCATTCTCATTAATTCTAATTAATTATAGTTCGTGTACATATATAGCTGCCCTAATTGAAAATTGATCTTGATGATGATAAATATGGAGACTAATAAATGGGGGGTTGTGCTCCCCAGACTACTGCAGCTTTCAGGCTTGTACATTTCCAAATTTCTTACTGCAATTCAATCGACTCGATCCATCACTTAAGATGTAACCGATGATTTCTCAGAGACAGTGGCCAGTAATCCTATCACTCGTAGTTAAGCTTTCTCTAGTGTGTTTGCTAGTATAGGTATGATGTTTAAAACTAGAAAGAGCTAAATTAACGAGTGATAGAATTACCGGTCACTGTATTTGTTAATTAAAGCTTACTTTGTATAGCCTCTCTATCAATTATCCAAATCTCCTTTGATCTTTTTTGGATCCATTTGAGATTGAGGATGTTATGTAGAACTTTTTTTAGCCTAAGAAAAGGTTCAGGGCCTATACATAGTCGAGCATACCTTTCTCTGGATATTTTGTTGCTTTTTCGTTATTCACAATTTCTTTGAGTCTTGGTACGAAGACAATCATTGGGTTGTTGCCTCATTTCATAGGTTCATGGTGGAATATGCCCATGTTATACAGATGTTTTCTCAGATGCCAATGACCGGTAGACCTGTCACTCTGCCCTCTCTAACAATTGTTGTGAGTGGATCAGTCTTGGTAAAGGTTATTTTAACTCAGATTTACTGAATATAGTACCGCTAGAGTTTACCCTCTTGTCTTCTATTTTCTATTCTGTGATAGAGGACTCCAGGACAATGTTTGGTTTTGGTATCCCAAGAATAGGTTCAGGAGCATATGGTGTTGCAGATCATTCGCTGTCCAGTTTGTAAAATTTTTCGTGTCGCAATTCCTTTGTGTCCTGGTAGCCAAGATAGCATCAGGTCTTTGTGTTTCTTTAGGTTTTGGAGATTTTGGATTCATTACCTGACTAATTTTTATGTGATTCTTATGTGCTAATGTTTTAGTGGCTGCATGCTTCCGATTTTTGTCTGTGCAACCTCTTTTAAGATTTTCTTAGGCATGAGCGTTGTGGATCCCATTATCTACCGTCCAATCCGTTTTCTTAATGCCCAAAGTAAAACATTCTAAAAGGTCATTGGTTTTAGAATTAACAAACACTTAGAACTCAAGGAGATCTAGACCCCAACTAACTTTTCTGTCTGATCGACCGATAAATGTTGCTAAGATTGTTTTCAATCAATGGTAGGTCACTTGTGAACGGTGGGTATCTTGTTTTTAACTTGCAAAAGTCTTTCAAGATGGAAGGTTAACAGGAACCTATAGGAATATTGTTTTATGGATTAAACCTTCGGGCCAAACCTTGTTAAAGGCTCTTGGTGCGTCAAGAAATAAAGTTGAATATATATCTGTATCTTCTAACATTATCTGTATTTTATCAGTGATTCTATGTATGGTTGCTTGGCTATGAATCCAAACTTGGCTTAGTATAATGTTTGCTATCACTGAAAGTATGTTCACAAAAGTCCAGCTCTTCAATCAGACACGAATTATAATTGTTCTAATGTTTAAAAACGTTTTGCATTAAGACATGCATATTGTTAAACGTAAATTATTTCCGCCAAAACAAGTAAATCCGAAGTCTGTATTGTCTGTTTTTCTTTAAATATAATCAATGTCTGCGATGGCCTTCAACTTTCCATGCCTCTTGATCCGAGAAGCCTTGTTCCTTTTTTGTAAATCCTGATTTTGTTATGTAAACCTTGGGGGAAAGGTTCAAGTGTTTCTTCATACAGAAATTAATTTACTCGTCCTACATCGCTGTGCGTTCGGTAATTTATTTTTGCCAGAGCTATCCGTTTGTTTTGAACGTTTTAGCTGGGATCATGAAGGCCTTGGGGGTGGGAAATGTCAATACTACAACTTTTATACAAGAGAAAATGACAATGAAGTTCATGTTCTCTTCAAATAATTATTGATAATGATTATACCTCTTTGTCTTACCTGTTGCACGTATCGCTCGTGTTAAAATAAATAATCCTGACAGGCACTGAAGAATTTTTCCGACAGCCGGTAAGGAAAAGGAAAGCGGAAAATGAAAGTAAATTTTTTCTCTTTAACTGATATTTCTATTATTTAATGGAGAAGACAACAGTTTAAAGAAACAATTTATTCTATCATACAACAATAAGAGAATTCCATTGTATACATATATATATAAATATATATATATATATATAGGATATATTCATAAACATAATATGAATATATGCATATATATATAAGCAGATAGTGGGCCACTTTTAAGGAACTCCACTACCTCTTGATTTATTGGGAGTTGAGGTTTTAAAAAAAAAGCGTAGTCGAGAGCTCGAAGCAATACAGACCCACAGGCTTAAAATGGCGGTCTGATAAACTTCGAAGTCTGAATTACAACCCTAGGTGTTACTGATTATTTTTATAATTTATTTAATTGGCATGAGGAATTTTTTTTGTGAATGCTGGTCGGAAAATATAGTCCCTGAATTCCCTTCAATTTTTTTTTTTAGTTTTACCGAACGGTAATAATTAACTAATGTTAAAATTGAGTTAATTAAAAACGTTGTGTCGTAAACGTAATATAATTATGTCAATAAAAATATTTAAAAAAGAAAAAAAAAGAGTACTTGACTAATTTTATAAAAGTGAGGATTTGGTGATAATGATGATGATAAGTTTACTTTTTAAAACAAATTGACCCGATAAATAAATAATTATGCACATGCAGTTTAACAATATATATAAATTACCCTAAAACTTTTGCGTTGACTTAGTCGTAAACTGATACGGACAAATTGTTTAACAAAAGTAAATATGATTGTTAAAAAAATAAGACATTTTATTTTTCATTCTTTCTACACTAAAATACTTTAAATGTATTCTCGATGTTTAATATAAATCATGATACGATCATTCACCGTCTCCTCATGACAATTAATTTAGATTAATCGATCGTGCTAGGTGAAAACTTAACCTGATGACCCTAAATGTCAACAAGGCACAGAATCAGCAAATATTGGACTTAGTAATTGTTGTGACGTCTTCAAGCTCTCGACTCCAATTGTAAGGGGAAAAGGTTCCGGGGTCCCCGCCCACTATACACTTACATATATTCTATATCCAATCATAGGTACATATATACACACAAATATTATTTTGCATTAGAAATAGCGCCACAAATTGAGAACCTAGGAGTTAGTTACCTTGGTGCATATTAATAATCGTATTTGTACTTTCATTTTTATTTTATTATTTTTTTTAATTTAAACTTTATTTTGAATAATTTACCGAACTAAACTGTTGAGGGAACAAGGCAGGGCCCACTCGTATACATATGTTTTTAAATGTACTCCTTACAAGAACATGCAAGTACATATAAAAAAGTCAAAATCACTTGCTCCATTTAGTAACAGAAGACAATTATTTACAAAATACTAAATAAATGCAGTAATCACATGTTTCCAAATAACATTTTCAACAAAAAAATTTTTGTTTCTTTTTTCCTTCCATTTATTTATATGAACATTGTGTATTCCCTTCTACATAATATTTAAATTATGTAAGACGAACGTGTGTCTAGTGGGAAAATTTACATCTAAACCTTGCTTGAGTGCCAAATCCTGGTGGAACACATTTATCCATTTATTGTTATTTCCATTACAAACTTCTTTTTTTTTTCTTATTCAAGCGAAGGTCTTTATTGCATACAGTGTTAATACAGATGTAAAATATATAATAAAAACTATATTTATACCTTACTCCAATCCTGATTACACGACAAGAACAGAAAGAAAAAACGTTCTTATCCTCGAGTAATTAGTGAATATGAATTTATTTTTCAGATAAAAAAGCTTTCGATATCGAATTATGTCTAAGTTACAATATCTGTCATCGAATAAACAAGTTCATAAAGTAATAAATAAAGTTGCAAAAATAGTTTGTTTCAATCGTATACATTTTTCCACATTCGGAATTTAATCGTAGTTATTATAAAACGCTTAGTTCGTGCTTAAATATAAAGCATGGGAGTACAGGAGATAGAAATTTTACAATACACATTGCCTACTGTAATAATATATAATACATATTTATATAAATGGAGAGAGTTAGATGCTCAATAGAGGGGGGAAGTGGGGAGGTCTAACTAAATACTAATGTTGTGGCTCAACCAACATATCTCATTAGTTATTATTATTATTTTTTTAATTATTAATATTATTTTTGTTACAAACAAGTCAAATCTGTGCTACATTTCATCAAATGTAAACTGTAAAACATTTAAAGTAATAGAAAACACAACAACACTTCAATAACACAAAGCACAATTCGCCTACCCTGAACTTTCCACTAACGAATTCAACCCAAAAAATTCAAAGTTGTAATCGAATTAACAATAAAAATGCAGGGCGCACGGTGGAGCGAACGGCCGAGGGGTTCTGAAAAAGAAAAAAAAAACATTTTAACAACAAAATCGTGTAGAATGGGGGAGTGTTATGAAAGAGAACGAAATACAAGAAAACTCTCGGTTATCACCGGGACAGTTCTTTTGCAACAGTCTTCAGTCAGAAACAGGTGGAATCCAGAGTTTTTGTCACGTTGGACGACGTTATGCAACGTCGAAGACACATTAAAACTAACGACGACAAAGCCATTTATATTCCGGTAACAGGCCGCCGTACGACGGCTCATTTACATTAAATCAGGAAGTGTGGCACGGTTTAAATCTAATAAATCACGGGTATTTAAAAGAAATTCCATTTGGATTTTTTCTAGCTTGAAAAGTAAATGAATTCCTGTTTGTACGGGTGAGGTTAGATTAACGCTTTCTTATCAAACCTCAGGGAATACAAAATGTAGCAAATTCGCTTAAGTTTAGCTAATCGTAGATTTTAGTGGGGGTTTTTTTGAGGGGGGGGGACTTGTGTTGTAAACGCTGATTTTTTTTTTTTTTTTTTTTTCAAATCCGGTTTATTAATTAACATTTTTTTGCAAAAAACTGATTTAGAGCGATGCCCACTTTAGCAATTTTGTTCACGATTAGCAGGAAATCCCGTGAGTTAGGGCGGGCGCAATATTGTACCCGCTGTTTATGCCCTTGTATTGGCAACACTAATTTTTTTGGCGTCAATCTAAAATCGTCATCTTGAAATCGTTTATCTTCAACATGACTCTTTACCCAATCACTGCATCTCGTATGGAATGTTATAGCAGCCAAACATAAATATTTCA
This sequence comes from Cimex hemipterus, assembly GCA_039619505.1. Lineage (NCBI taxonomy): Eukaryota > Metazoa > Arthropoda > Insecta > Hemiptera > Cimicidae > Cimex > Cimex hemipterus. The sequence continues at coordinate 34,159,167 of CM077101.1, forward strand.
TGTACGATTTATAACCGAATTCTTTATTGCCCAAAGTTGCTCAGAGCAATGCCAACGTTAGCAGTTTTGTTAAGGTTAGCAGGCAATACCGCGAGTTAGGACGGGCGCAGTGTTATTACTGCTGTTGTACTGGCACGATATCTAAATTTTGACTCTCTGTAAATCAATAGTCAACATATTAATAACCTCATTTCACATGGTGAGATTTCCTCCGTAGTTGTAAGGTTGGTGCAGTGTTGCATCTGCTATTTCTGCCCGTATATTAGCAACAGTAATATATTTGGCGCCGGCCTAAGCGCAAGCTCTAAGACAACATTAGGCCACAAAAGGTTAACGTCCAACGTTGGGTCCGCAGACGAAGGGGGTCATGTCATCGACCACTTTACAATAGTACTTCTTTCAAAAAAATTTCAATTAAAAGCCATGGGATGCAACATGATCGCTAGCATGGCAAATACGAGTCAGCCTATATGACCACTCGGTCATTTTTTTTCTAGTCAAATGGAAAACGAAAATTGTTTGAAGGAAAACAAAAACAAATGTTGGCTGGATTTTTTGGAATTACAACACTTATCTGAGTATTATTTACGTGAGGGCGTTGAGGTTATCGTTACAACTGTTTGTGATTGAGAAGATTAATGGGTATACACATTATTATAAGATTCAATATTCTACAGTCAGTGTAAAGATCCATTCTCAACTGGTATGAATGTGATTTATTGTCCTTTGGCCATTTTGACCAAATTTACCGTTGAAATTTTAATTTAATATCTAAATGACATATAGCTCATTGTACATAATTGACTTAATCGATGATCAAATTAGAATTTCTGTTCAGCATAATGATTAATGGACAACGACTGTGTGTATACCTGACAAAAATAACATATAAATAGTGTATTTTTGGTGGCTGTAATTCTATCTGAATCCGATACAAAATCCCATTTTACTGAACTTTTTAACCGTGACAAGAGGACAATCTGAACATTTCCTGTTATGTAATGAAAAGGTGAGTACGTCAGTCACAAATGTAAATGTAATTCTATAAATTAATAATAATAAATATATAGAAATTTTGTATACCTGACTACAGGTGGTGGCCGTAGTACTGATGTGGATAGTGGTATTCTGAATGAAAAGCCGGATCTCCCGAACGGTGCATCATCTGTTGGCCATCCATCATATAGCCCATTCCGCCAGCCTCTGGGCTGTACGCTCCGCTAGGACCTGCTTGAAGAGAGAGACAGTGATCAGATATGAGACTTAAAACCGACCCCCGGCCGTTCCCTTTCCTTCCTAGTCGCTGATGGATAGCCGGGGAGGTCAACCCTCCGGACACCATAGATATATCACCTCTCTCGCTCTTTCTCCCGACCCTCAATCGATCCTTCCTCCCCCTCGGAGTGAGCCACAATTCACCTTCCCTTATAAAACGACCGGATAAAACAGAACTACTCGCTTTGTGGGAGTAGGGGCGGTGGAATGAAGGCGATAGCCGGTTAAGTATCCTGCAGTAGTTAGGGAGGGTCTCCGAGCATTAATTGTAGGTGAGAGGGCGGGAGGCGATCGACCGGGTTAAACGGCCTAGTAAATCGGCTCCCAGTAAGTACAAACAAACAAGACGACCACTACCTTTATAGCTCTCTACTTTCCTCCCCCACATCCACTAACTCTTAATTCAATTACTTGGAGACACCCCCAGGACTCATCAGTCACAACATCTCATTGTCCCTAGGCTCCTATAAGTGTAATAAAAACAATTTACAGGCAACCCTATTCTTACGTAATTACTACCGAGCCCCTTAAGAGAAATAGAAAGAGAGAGCGAGAGAGAGAGAGAGAGAGAGAGAGAGAGAGAGAGAGAGATATCAAGACTAGCAGGTCTTATAGTCTATAACACTATTCTACGAAAGGATAGTTACCTGCTCGATTGGATTGATCTATCATAGGTTGTACGATTCTGCGCCTCGCGTTGATAAACCTAAAACAAAAGAAACATTTTGTAAATAGAAATAAAGTTTCCAAGAGTCAATATAATTTTTAAACAAAATAAGAACACATAGAAAAGGTCACATGTAACAGAACCAAGGTATATAGGATTAATTAAATAGAAAAAACTAGTTCGAAAAAATGGAAATTAATCACCATTAAATCAAAATGCATTCATGAGAAATTTTTTTCTATACCATAAATGAGGCAAATTAAACAAAATTGTAAGACGATTCCAAGGTTTTAGAATAATACATACTTTTCCATCTGGAAATGGTAAATAACCAGCAAAGGAGGCCGTAATAAAACTGATAGTGTTTAGCGTAGCGTATTAATAAAAAGCGGGTAATATCAATTGATAGGATGACGGAGTGAATGATGGATGAGAGGAGTAATGACACTCTAGGGACGGAGAGAGCTTCGATAATGAAACTAGGAGGAAACCATTAGATAAGGGTAAAAAATGGATCCCATCGGAGGGTTGTTGGGAAGGTGCTGCGTCAGCATCCCTTCAATCTACTCCCTCACAACTCACTACCGTCCTCAATTTACAATGTTTTATACTGACGCAACTTGGGAAAAAAATGCGAGAAGGGGGGGGGGTCTGCCTACGGAACGTTTCTCAGTCTGAGATAGCGACTAAAGGGATTTTAGGGGTTGAACTTGCGGAGAAAAAGGGTTCGTTCACACCTTCAGGTACAGTGACATCTTTATTATCAAGAATCTTTGGATTAAATTTTAAAATATGTACACAAACAGCGGTGAAGATAAATTAAATACTTTGAGACAACCAGTCCGGTTTTCTAGCCACTTTATTCAGGATTAAACAGAGAATGTTATATACATTCCTCGTCTTCTATTCTTAGAGAGTCCGTCATGCCAAGGAAAATAAAATTTGTCGGTTTCTTTTACCTCTAAAATGTTTAAACTATAAGAAACCCTGTTTTCTTTTTCTTATACGCTAAAACTCTTGTGTATAAAATAAGTTAGAATATTATTTGAAAACAAAAACTTTTGATAAATGTACAAGTTGTGAAAGATAATAAATATAAAAATGCTGATTATTAAACTTTCTTTTTGGCAAAAGTAAAAATAACAGTAAGTTTATTTAGTGTATTGTAGAATATATTTCAATGATTTTTTTTAGGAAGGAGAAGAACCCGTGAGCCATTGGAGTTCCTCAAGGCTCCATCCATAGAGCCGTCCTATTACTTGTATACGTCGACAAAATAAATCCTTTATGGCCTAACTTCCCCAATAATTTTGTTAAATGGGTAGCGGGAAATCCCCTAAGTTTAGATTGGCGCCAAATAAACCAGTGTTGTCAATATACGGATAGCAAGGACAACACTGTGCCCGCCCTAAACTCACTGTATTTCCGTAAACTAGCAAATGTTGGCATTGCTCTGAAGCAACTTTGTACAAGAAAGGGTTATAAACTGGTTATGAAAGATTTTTCGTTTGGATCAGGAAAATTGTCAGCAAAGTAACATGATTGATACAAGATGCTGTGATGGGTCATGTTAGAGATAGAAGATTCCAAGATTTAAATTTTAGATTGGCGCCAAAAAAATCCGTATTGCTAATAAAAAATGAAACTTTGAATGAAAAACAGAACCCGATTTATGGGATGAGCTGACTTTAAAAATCAGCTAAATAACAATTTAGACAATCACAATAAAATACCACATAGAAGCTTCCACATCTTCGGTCAAATATCTTGTGAATGATAAATAAAGCAGGGGCAAAGGGTTGACCAAGAAGGAGGTGGTCAGTCCGCTGCTCCTGTACGCGTGATCTACCTGGAGTCTCATATGCAGGACTAATGTCATCAGGTTGCAGGTTGTTCAGAACAGGTTTTTCAGACTTGCGACAGACTCGCCACGCTATGCACACGGAACTGCCCAACGCGACAAACACGTTGATGGTGTTCGAATAAATCGGAGATGTTACCATTAAGATGTGCTGTGATATGTCGAAACTACAATATTTAGAGCTCCGGCAATACAAGGGGAATCATGAGTCCTCCTTAATAGTTTGAAGTCAGGTAAAACAAGCCATTTCTAACCCTAATGATAATTATATACCAGTCGTATAAAAGAGTGAGGTAGGTGTGGCTTGTTTTCCCCTCGGCAAACACAAAAAGCGTCCATTATCGCACTTTACATTAATTGCAAAATCAATATTAGGTCGGGGGAGTAGGTGGTGGTGATGAATTAGATGCAATGAATCTTTCCTCCTCATTTCCCCCAGGCCACCCCACCCTCACCCCTAATCCTTCAATCTAAGTCCCCCACACTAGATGCAACTCCACTAATGCTTATTCGGTCAAAATTCCCGAGTTCGGCAAGGGAAAAAGTTTAATTAAGAAGAGAGAGAGAGACTGTGTGAGAGAAAGAGAGAAAAGAGATCCATCCTAGCCCTAGCGCAACGACTGTCTATTTTTCTTATTCCTTGCCTCTATCTATTTCACTGAATGCTTCTTTAGGTGAATTGTTTTTTACGTGTTCACCTTGAACCGAATTTTGCGGTCGGAGGCCGGGAGCCATCGTTCCATGGCACAAACATGCTCCCTAAGGCAATAAGCGTGATCGCAATATAAAATAGATTCCGTTATACATACAAAAGCGTTTTTTAATCTTGTTTACGTGGGAGGTAGTTCCTAAATAACATGTCAACATTGACCTCCGTAACTCCAATTTCCGGAAAACGTTAAATTATTTTCTGTTTCATTCACATTTAGTAGGCTTGGGTTCAATACATGATGCGTTCTCAGTCTAGAATCAATTCTAAATAATATTCTTTTATGGTAGACATACATGAATGTATAACACAATAAATTTCTAATTTGGTAGTTATCGATCATCCTGGTCTGCTAACCTCACAAGCTATTTAGGTAACTATCAGACTATAGGAGGTAATCTCAACATGTGGAATTTTTATTATTAATATTGTAACTATTCGATGCTTGGATATTGGAACTATCGAAGGCCCAAAATTTAGATAGAGTGTATTAACCCTTCATAGCCTAATATTGCCTTAGAGCAAGAAGAAATCTAGCGATTTTGTTAAAGATTAGCGGGAATCTCAAGACATTAGCGATAGAGCGTTTATGTTGGCGTCAAATAAATCAGCGTTGCCAATACACGGGAAGAAAGTGCAGGAACAACACTGTGCCCACCCATAACTCAAGGGATTTTCTGCTAACCTTAGACAAATTTGCTAAACAATCCAAAACTGAAATTTTGGATTGGTGCAAAAAATCAGCGTTGCCAATAAACGGACCCAAAGAAACGCTAATCGTTTGGATTAGGTACATTTTAGCAAATTCGCTAAATTTTGTGTTGCCTTGAGGCAACGTTGGGGACAAAAGGGTTGAGTAAGCTAGTGTCGGTCAGAATTTGAGTACTGAAGGAGTATAACGGTAAATGAACTAATTTCCAGATTATTCTTGTTGTCGGCTGTGTAAACATGTCACGCCTATCAATCAATCATTAAAGAAATCGAAATCCTCTTGATACGTGATGACGGAATTGGAAAAAGTTAGACCTGACGAATAATATCAGCAAGTGGTCCGGTTCGTCAACATAACGCTTATCTTGACAAGTTGTAATTCTTAAGTAAATATGTAACGCGGCCTTTAAATTTTCCTGTACGATAGCGTTGTAAGACTTGTACTGTCACTGTTGGACGGTTGTTAATATTTTTGTTTTCCCCGGATTTGTAAATAATTGGATTCCATCTCCAGCTCGATGTGTTTGAAAGAAAACCTGCTAGAGCGATTCGAGTAATGCGGGCGGTTGGTAGGATAAAGGGCAATTTCTTTCTGGGGTTATTACTTGGATCTCTCGGCATATAAGGTATTTTGTTTTATGGCGGCTAAGGTTTAGAGAGGTAATAGCAATTATCATATAGATAGTGGGTCGGGGCCGGAGTTATTAAACCGTCCGGTATGAGACAGTATGCAGTATAGACACGTAGTAAGGGTGGTGGTTCGAGGGTGGATCCGAACCGAAATTGGTGGCCGGGTTTTCTCGCCGCCCCCAAACCCGCCGGCCTTTCACCTTCCGACCCCTCACAAATAAATAATTTAATAGGCCTGTCCGCCTCCCGGTGAAAATTTGATGAAGACAGTTTTACCGTAATTACGTATAGGAGCCACCCCCGTCCGCTGGGAGTTCACACGGACATGGGGAAAGACCCAGGATCGGTGTGAACTCTTAGGAAAGCCGAAATTTTTCCTATTCCTCGATTTATATGCGTGAAGGATTAAATTAGCCATCCGGTGAAAAAATCCACTATCCGTTGATTTATGCACCTGCCGTAATAGCTGGTGGATTGGGCCTTTTAGGGAAAAAAACATTCTCGGGGTTATATCGGACCGAAACCGAGTTTATAAAGGGACGTCAGCGAGGCGGATGGTGAACCCAGTGGGAAGCGAACAGCAGGAGTCCCCGTTTTCTAAGGCTACGGACAGGTCCTATATAAAGTCCGACCGGATCGCAGTGGGCGTTCTCTCTCCCAGGTGGACAAAAATAAAAAACACAAATTAGCCCAATCGACCACATTATAACGCAAACGTAGCAGAGTTTCGGATATAGTTCTAAACCGTAAAATATCTCTTTAAATATAAATGTGATGTTAATCGACAGCGCGTCAGGTTTATGAACGCGATTCTAAATGGACAAAGCACTTAGCTCGAGACCACCGAGACTAGTTTATGATAACATAATATGTCACAACTTTCACTAGAGGTCGCTTCAGATCTCTAGATTTATTGCTCAACTACTGCCTTACATACGATAATTTAGATAGCCTCTATGTGCAAGTTTTAACGAAGAAACCATTCGGAGAAAACGAAAAAGTCTCCTGCTTTGTCAGGGCTAAACATTAGTTTGCCCAGCTGACCACAAGGACTCCTCAATTAGTAGTTTATTGTGTTTTTCGCTACTATGAGTCTACCGGCTGCCAAATGCAATGTAAGACTCGACTTCCTCTTGCACAACCTCGACGACCCGGGACAAAGAGAATTTCCCAAGAAAACCAATTACTTACAAACAATCTTGCGTAATGAAATTTACCGTCCTATTCAAACTTAGAAAAAGTGAAGGATACAGGTAAAAATAAAAACCCAATCGATTCCTTTATGCAATTATAACAAAATCCTGCACCAAAAATAATGCCCAAGTGTTACGATAACTGTTTGATAGAGCCCAATATATGTGATATATTTGAAAGTAGGCATTTCTGTGGATGGAGGTCAAAGCAAACCGTGAGGTATTAACTTGACCTCTTCTTGCATAAAATCGCTTCAGAGCGAATTGTTTACGGTTAGCAGGGAATCCCGTGAGTTTAGTAAGGGCGCAATTTTCTCCCTTCTGTTTCTGGCCGTTTATTGGCAACACTGATTTATTTAGCGCCAATCTAAACCTACGGGATTTCCCACTAACCATTAACAACTTGCCAAAAACAACTTTACGCCATAAATGTTAAAAATGTAAATCTTGAAACTTACGATGACCTCATAGTATACAAAAATCAAATTTACAAATTAAGAAAACAAGGATGAATTTTGAAACTATTAAAATCTGTCAGGAAGTAAATCGACATACACAGACAATAGTACACTAACAAGTCTCATTAAAGGTCGTTAAGGCGCGTGGTATTCCGTCATCGATATTCTTGTGCTAAACCCACAACACCCATATAAATACACGCTCACGAAACAGTTGACACAGGATACATCAGTCAACAAACGTGGTGATACAACTAGAACCAGAAATAGTTGCCTTGAAAAATGGAGGAACCAAAGATTCCCCGCACTTCTCGAGAACAATTCTCATATCGAGTGATATTCCTACAGGCTTTCTATATGGAGCCAAGAAATGATACTTTTCAATTTCTTTATATTCCTGACACATACGCGGGCTATGGTCCAAATGTGTCCGTGTGTCAATCGCGACTGCCAAAGGAGTGTCAGGTCAGGATGATCCTTCTGCGGTTTAGACTGTCTGTGCACTTGACTCTGTTATTGTACAAATAAGCGAACAAAGTTCCTGACGTGCTATTTATATACTATGTGTTTTCTCAAATTAATGTATTATCTTTCAGAGTAACTCTCAGCATTAGCAGCAGCGCGTTTGAACAGATTCAGTACTCAATGTTTTTCAAAATAATTTATTATTTTTCTTCTACTGTTTTGTGTGTGTAGGCGAGCCTGATAGACAGAATTGGAGCGTCTCAGAACTGACAGTCTCAAATATAAGAAAGTTAATTATGTAGTTTCTTATTACCGAAGTTGTGCTGCGGCCAAGGGAGAAAAGGATTGTGACAGAGTGCTAATCTCACTTCGCCGTGCCGGGGGTTGCGGCTTCCTCCGGAATGCGCTTGTACAAGGCAAACAATTCGAATTACTGTCATTTCGTTAGGGAAGGTCCCACCCCAGGCCTTCATATAACCTTGTGGCATTTCCAATTTATACCTCGGCTCCGTTTCCTCTCGTTCTATCTCATTCCGCTCCCGGGTCCTCCCGTCCACCGGCATCATCCTCCGCTTGGACAGGAACTGTTTCTAAGTCCTCCCCCTTTCGCATAATGAGCAATAACTCCTAACAAGAGGGCCTTCGGAACGGCCTTGCCATCGACGTTCTACCGATCTTCCTTTATTGTTAATATCAGCTGGTAAGCGCTCAAGAAATAAAAAAATTCTTTGACGCTGATCCAAACCATGGGAATCATTGAGCAAAACTTGCCCTGTTGCTTAAAACCCGACATCGAAAACATTCAACTCTTTTCCATGGGTCTTTCAATCTCGAAAAAAAGACAATACAAGTTCAGGTTTTCTGCCTGATAAATATTCCATGTTACAAAGGATTATTCTGTCGCTGTAACATGTTAGGGAAGATCGTGATATTCGTCATTTACATTCGTGAAGGTTATGTTAATGATCTTATCTCTGAAATAAATTCATTCTTCATTTTATCCTCTTAAGAGTATCGGGCCTAAAGTCTCGAGACGGGCTCTAATCAACTTAAACAAAAGTACTAAGTGACTTCGCGATCCATTGAATTCGATGCGTCCTAAATTAAATTGAGTGTAATTGTCCCGTTTTTTGCTTTTTGTTTCACTGGCGTATGATCGTTTCGGACGAGCCGTTTTTAAGTCAGCCATGACCTTAAAGTTCGATCACGCTCGCGATAACATACCAGACGAACAATGTTCAGGACCGTGTCTTTAAAATTTGTTTCAAAAAAACATTTCAATTTGTTTTTCTAAATTTGGATAAATTATTTGATCTACTGTTTATGCACTAATGTTCGCCCCTTGGAGCAAGAAGAAGCTGAGCAATTTTGTTAAATGTTGGCGGAAAAAGACAGTGTTGCCAATACACGGGCAGAAACAGCAGGAACAACACTGCGTCCGCCCTAAATTCAGTGGATTTCCTGCTATCTTAAAACGAATTTGCTAAATTTGGTGTTAACCTGAGGCAAAGTTTGGCAAGGGAGGGTTTAAACCGAGCAATTATTTTATTTACTTTAGCCAAATTTTTTCAGCATTTCAGAGATCCCTTTTACATATCTGACTTAAGTAATAATTTATAATGATGAAATAATTTAAGAATACTTTAGTCGTCAACTTCATTCATTTCGTTACGGTCCGCAGGTATTTGAACCTCTCAGTAGCATTTCACTTTCTGTTTTACAATAAGCAAAAGTGATTCAGTAAAGGCAAATTAAACGGAACACAGTATCGTCAGTGGAATATCACAATTCAAGCACCTTTCCTGGGTAGCAATGTTTGCCGAGGGATTAAGAAAATAGGTAAAAAACAAATAGTAAATATTTATTACGCTTTTAAAGATTAGATTAGCTTTTACTGTTACACACAGTGGCAGTTAAACTTCTCCTATCTGCCTCTGCATTTATTACAATGAGATTCCTTTCATTTTATTTTCAACTTATTGCGAACCGCCGTTTTTACGACGTATAAACGTAATAAAACAGCACAGTTTTATGACGATTTTTTTTCTCGTTTTGAAACGGTTGTATGTTATCGGTTTGCTTTTAAGGTCCATTGCACAAACGCGGTTTAAACTCAGTTTAGTAGTAACCGAACTTAAAAGGCCGCAAGGTTCAATAGAAAAGTGCCTTTGCTGAGGTTCCACTAAACCCAGTTTAAACCGTGGTTGCACCGGGAAGTTCAATAGGATAGCCGTAGATATATGATCATACCAAACCAAAACCATGTCCGAATTCATCTGAAAAATGTGTGACAATTTTTGGCTAAGAGATGATACACCTGCAAAGCCCTCTCAAGGGCCTAGAAGCGGGACACGTATAGTAAATGCCTAGTGGCTAAGAGATGATAAAACATTATTACATAAATCTCCAGGTTGTGAAACATTGTAATAACTAAAATAAGTTATATAATAGATGTTTTTTAATTGATTCTCGGTTATTGCAATAAAGCTGGGGTATAAAATTAATTCTTCGAGCAGTCAGCTCATTGTCTGATTTCGATTTTTTCAATATATATATATATATATATATATCACTATCGACACACATAAACGCGCGCGCGCGCACGCACGCACGACTCACCCATTGTCTATCTCTATCTCTCGCTCGGTTGCTCTGTGCTAGTCTTTCTTGCCTCATCGTCGTTTTATTTTCGGTTCGTGTGGCGTCGCGAGTTATTTCAGTCCGTCGAAAGGGGGAAAAAATTCCCGGCCTGCCCATGATATACTCGTACGGTGTATAGCCAGCCCCAGCGTCGGAATTCTTGTGAGTGCAACTGGCACTAGTCGAAAATAATACACGGCCCGTGTAATAAATAAGGGGCCGAACCGACTCGGAAATCGGTAAATGAGAGCCTCGCCTTTTATCCTTTTATCGTAACGATTTGACGTTTAGAAGTAGTTCGCTGTCAGAAAAGTAGAAACATTAAAAGGCAGAGAATGGCATTTTGCCCGATAGGTGGATTTTAAATGCCAACTTTAGAAATCTTCGTTTCAAATATAATCTTGAAGGGTTGTACTAATTTTTTGTGTAAAAAAAACTCAATCATTGAAGGAGCGAAAGCATGATTGACGTCAATCAAGCTTGTTAAACTCTCTTTTAAAGTTTGTTGAGCCAATAAAAATTAAAAATTTTAACTCGCGCCCATTAAATAAAGATTCAATTGGCCCGCTCATCTTTAAAGACTGTTAAAATGTAAATGTAGTAGAAATGAATGACGATGGTAGGGAAAAATTGTCAAAATTCTCCCCCAGCTTTTTTTTTTTTTTTTGTTCATTTCAATTCCAGAAAGGACTTATTTTTATGCAACCCTTGTGTTCGATCCAATCTCAAGGGTTTAGGCTGCCGTCCCCTTTCCTTTAAAATAAAGTCGGTGTTTGCGGTCCATTTTCCTACAGAGGTTCTCTATTCGAAGCTTTTTTCGAAAAGGTAATAAAATTACTGATCAGAGGCCGTGACGCGAGTTACAACTACCTTCGTGAACCCCTGCAAACAAAATCCCCGTCGTATCGTGTTGATTATGATTATTTTTCGTTTTTCACTTCGAGATCAAAATTAATGACTGTTACAAGTGAGCATTCCCTTTATTAACCTGCCGTGGAAAATAATCTATATCGATAAGTTTGAGTACTACAGCGATCGCCCCCTTTCGAAAAATTATATTCGCTTTATTCTGTTATTTTCATTAGCATGGTAAACGGCTAGAATCCAATACGATTTTAGTTGTGTATTCTATAATCTATCATCAAGTCTGACGTAATAAATAGACAATATGATAATCATAGTCGTCAAGGGTTTTTTTAAGTCTTCTGTTTTTTCTTTTCCGAGCGACAGTCTAGTAAATTGATTTACAATTTTTATTAGTGATTATTCGGGGATCATGAGATCATCTGGTGTGACGTAGGGTTTAGAAAAACATTTTCTTTATCGTGCCAACGTTTCGATCTTTATTGAGATCATCTTCAGGGCCGGGGATTTATAAACATTGTTTAAAGTTTACAAACACATGTAAGAGGTGAGAAAAAAATCAATTTATACGATACTAGAAAATTTTCGATTAAAAGGAAAATAAATTTACAATGCAGGAAATTTTAGATTAACACAAGGAATTTACACAATGCTACACCAATGCTGTTTTTTTTTAATCTAAAAATTTTTTTCAAAATTGTATAAATCCTATTCACTCAATGCTAGAAAAGATTAGATTAAAAAAATAAATTTACAATGCTGCACAATGTTGTTTTTTTAATCTAAAAAAATGAACATTGTATAAATTCATTTTTTTCTTTTAATCTAAAATTTTCTACCATTGTATAAATTCATTGTTTTTAATCTACAATTTTCTAATATTGTATATATTCATTTTTTCTCGCCTCCAACACGTTTTTGTAAAATTTAAACAATTGTTATAAATCCCAGGCCCTGAAGATGATTTCAATCAAGATCGAAACGTTCGCATGACAAAGAAAATATTTTTGTAAAACCTACGTCACCCTAGACTGCATCTCACGATCTCCGAATAATCATTGACTAACGGTCTCTAAATACCACAATGAAAAATTAGTCTTCGGTATGAGACTTGAACCCACGAAGTCCGGCTCTGCACCCCGTTACTCTAACGGGACCTCTCGGGAGGTCGACTCATCATCTCAATCCACAACGTTTTCACGTCACTTTTTTCTTTTCGTGTAATCGTATTTGGATTCCCGGCGATACGTGAAGTTGGTCAACGGGAGGGAGCAGTTAGCGAAGTGCACGTACAGGTAATTATTATATTAACCCGTATGTTTTAGTTGGTCTGTGGTAGTTATCTCTCAACTACTTTACAATAAAATTATAAATGAATTTTAATCATACCTTGATTAACTATGATCAACTAACCGTGTAATTCGATCTCTTTAAACATCCAACTCCGACTCAACATTACCCAACAAATATATTTGGTCAGCGTGTTCTGTCATTATAGTACCTATGGGAGAATAACATCGAGGTAGGAATTCTCTTAGTTATTATCCCTGAGGTTTGTTTCTAAAAGAAGTGCACGACAGGGGCTATTTTTCTCTCAAATCCAGACAGGAATGACGCGTAAATGAGCGCTGTTTGTTATTCTAAAAAGACTCCTAGGAAAATACACCCCGGGCTCAAAACATTTGTATTAAAGGGCGTTGTAGAGTGCAAATAGAATGATAAACCGAGTAAACGGAACAGAATTTACACAGAGATTCCATTGTTTCACCATTATCGGCAGACGAGGTGTGTAAACTTTTTAAAACGTTGTCAAGACAATAAATGTCGATGGTATGAAAGCCCATGTTGTTCGCCGCGTTAGTCGGTGCTCGGCTCGGCTATGGACGTCGAACACCGGCCACACATAACAATATCGGAAGAATTTATTGGGAGGTCGGATGTATCCCGTTCTACCCCGATACTTTCCTCCCTTACAAAACTTCCATTGTCAATCATTTTAAACTACATTGTTTTGCATCAAGCTGTTCTATATTTCAAGCATACAAAGGTACTCATACGATTATGTGCCTTAATCATAAAAGAGTTTACACTAATAAAAAATCCTCATTCGATCAAAGCAAAGCATCTCTCATTTTAATGCCATATAAATTAGTCGGTGAATGCATTTAAAATCTTCAAAACCTGGGAAAACAACAACCTGATAGTCTCTTGAGTACCAGGACATAAGGGAATTTTGGGTAACGAAAAGGCAGACACATTGGCTAGTAGGGAGGCTGCAAGACGGCCTTGAACCTAGTCTTCGACTAATAAAAACAGAATCCTTCACCCTGGAATGGATAAAAAACAGACAAAAGGAGAAGAGGATAAACTCTAGGGGTATTACACAGTACGCCTACGTTAAAACAACCCTTAACCAAACTGGAAAATTCTCTGTCAGAAAGGGGAAAACTCAGTGTTAGGACTATCGGTCACTGGCATCTGAGAAAACACCTACATCACACGGGCATATTCAATGGTGAACCCATTTGTCATGCAATGATAAGGAAGAATAACCACGCCATATTATCTTCGCGTGCGAATTGGACAATGGAGTCATAATCTGGGATAAGAAGAAAACCCACGAAAAGGGGGAAAAGCAAGGTCAAGTCAATGACCTGGTACTTCTTAGCAGAAGGATCGTGTCCATTGCGCAGAACTAAGAAATTAGGAAAGTATAATAAGCCAGAATGTGCAGTGATTGTCGTAGATAAAGACGAATATAAGAAATTTTGTTAAACGTTAATTGGAAATGCCATGTGGTTAGTGCGTTTAGTTTGACGCTAAATAAATCAGTGTTGCCAATACACGGGGAGAAACAGCAGTAACAACACTGAGCCCGCCCTATACGTATAGGATTTCCTTTGTCCTTACAAAAAAAATGGTTAAAGTTGGCCTTGCTCTCAAATAAATTTATGCACATTAAGCAAATTTGCTAAAATTGAGGGCTGCCTTGAAGCAACGTTAGACAAGATAGGGTTACAGAAATTACCATCGTTTCAAATTTACTCTTAAGCACTCTAACTGGGCATATATTTCTGTTTTCAACTCGTTCACTTATTGGATCCAAACCGATCGGTTCAATTATTTATAATTACTCATTTGCATTAGCAGTTCACTCAAGAATTATTATCAGGAAGCGAATAAAAATCGAACTGATTGAATTTTTGTCGAAAGTTTGGTAAATCAAAATGTCAATAAATGTTGACAAAAACGACCTTTTAGTAATTAATTTTCCTGGATTCTGCAAAGTTGTTTAGTGCTTGAGTTAAGACAAGCCAACTCTTTGTACAAGAAAAGTTTGACAAATTTCATGTGCATGCCCGAGGTGGAAAGATACTTAAATTTCACGGTCCTTTTTTCCGTTCGACGCAGGACATATATAATTGTTTATAACCCTGTCAGGATGATAAATGTCCGTTCTGGGATGGAAGGAAGGATGACGATTTTCAGTGCGTATAAAAGCCTATGTAGGTATTGTTCATTACACCAGCTAATGCTTGGTTATGGGCGTCTGAAAACCAGGCATATACGTAACAAGATTGGAAGACAAGGTTGGGGATATTTTCGTTAGGAGATATGGTCGGCTGGAAGAAGGGGGAGTGGAACAATAACCGTAGCTCTTGGTAGGATTCCCTTGTCCAGTCTCCATTACTTCTTATTTATGTTCGCCCTCTTCCCGCCAGGATCACAATTGAGTTATACCGAAGGCGAGATAAACTAGAATGCATGATCCCATGGGGTAATGACCGACTCCGTAGGGACTTCCACCCCCTCTCTAATAATAGTCACTTTACAGTCTAATTGAGTTCACGGAATCGCCATTATTCTCCTATCACAATCCCTTCCAGCTCCTATTACCACCCTCCCTTTCGTTTTTAGTTAACCTTTATTTTTTAATTATTTATACGGAATACAAATTTTATAAGAGCTCTTTTTCCCGGAAACCATCTTTCATCTATAGGTCTCAAGCTTTTATCATCAACTCGTATTTCACCAATTAATAGATTTTCAACTTCTATCGTTATGTAGAAATAACATCCTAGATTGTTCCCCCGTTTGCAGTCTTGTTGAAACGTACAACACGCCACTTCAGCGATAGGTGACAGCAAAAAATCAAATTTGATTATTGTACAAAATATTTTAAAAAACTGGTGTAAATACATAGTAAATTCAGTTAGCAGACGTAAAGTTTTCAAGAAGTTATCCCGCGTTTCAAATGGTGCTAAAAGATCCCTATTGTTCATAGATTCACAACGGTATTCCAGATATTTCATTGTTCAGGTTATTTCAAGCTTAAAAAATTTTACTCCATAAAGTCCGCCATACCTCTGAAATGTTAATCCTTCTGTACATTTTGTAGCACCAATGGAAAAGGTACTGCAGACCCTTTGGGATTTATTTTTCATTGTAACATTAAAAGTCCAAAATCATTTAGAAGATAAACTTTTAGTTTTCGTTTTCAAAATTTTTGGCTAAAGTGGACTCTTCTTCTGTAGACCGACAGACATGGCGCTTACAGAATGTTGCCCCCCCCCCTAATTAGAAGCATTAAACACATGGACTTAATTTCCCCAAAGGTCAGTTATCATCGATGTAAAACCAAACCCTGATGGATTTCTACATACGGGGAATCTTAACCTTTTCTTCCCTAACGTTGCCTCACGTCAACACTAAACTTAGCACATTTGCTTAAGCTTAGCTAACCCCGTAGATTAAGTGATTCTTTGGACCTTTTATTGGTAAGACTGATATTTTGGCGCCAATTTAATATCATCATCTTGCAATCTTAATGTTCAACACGGATTATATATGTATCGATTGTTATATTAGCCAAACTACGTTTTTCACATCTAGTTTATAATTTAACCCCTTTCTCCCCAAAGTAACCTCGAAGCAATGCCAACGGTACCAATTTTGTTTGAGGTTAGCAGGAAATCCTCTGAGTTTAAGGAGGGCGCAGTGTTCCTGTTGTTTCTGTCCTAGTATTGGTTACACAGATTTATTTGGCGCCAATCTAAACTCAGGGGAAATAATCCAAGTGTCTTCTGCATATATAAAACATTTTCCGGAAATGTTAAGTTTGAGGAAAAGATTTTGAAAAAAGTCACTCCTTAACAGCCTTGAGGCACTCCAGAGGTGACAGGTAAAGGATAGAATTTTTTTAATTATCTGAAATTTGATTTGATCATAAAAAATCATAAATTTGATAGATTAAAATGATTGTGAATGAACGGCGTTAAAATACCAAAAGGCATTGCATATTTACGAGTTTTGTTAATATTTATATTGAATCTAATAATAATACAATCCATAACTTATATTCTTGTAGACTTTGGGCTATTGATTTTTGGTGTTAACTGGACAAGTGAATAAATAGCGTGACAAAAACAACCCACAGATTGGTGTTCTTCCATGGGAAATTCGTCGAAGGGTTCAAAATGTCGAATACATAGTTGCGGCTTTATTTTAAGCCGTGAAGTGCCGCGGCAAGAAATATGAAGGATGTTATTTTGTAACGGCCTACCTGGCCCTCACTTTTAGCTTACTTAATGAGCGCTCGTAAATCTCGGGATCTTCTTTTTTTCTGTGACTGGCAGTTTCGGATCGATATTAAGTACTTAAATGAAAACTCCTAGGACGTAATGATGATATATATCGACGGACGTTTGTATTTTATGGAAGAAAAGCCGAGAAAAGGAAAAAAGGGGGGGGTTGAGGCAGGTTCGGGATACGGGGTTGAAACCGGTTATGAAAAATAACTTTTATATAGGACAGAGACACGCTATGCTGCGCATAAAAAACACACAGAAAAAAAACAAGTATAGATTTATATTTCGAGCACATTTTCCTATTTCTCTCGGCAAAAGCCTAAACCGAGATAAGTCACGAGAGCTGAGGAGAACGGCGATTGTTTCAAGAATGAAACCGGGAATTATAAAGTCTATGCGATAAAAAGGGGGTCCGCGTTCTAGCAGGTTTAAACTAGCGTTAATACCCGTACTAAAGCCATGAGAGGGTCTAATCTGCTTAGGGTCGTATCCCATTTGCATCCCTCTAGAGAGCCGACACCGACAGCCACCCCCTATTTTTCAACCGAGGTGCGACCTGGACCAGTAGAATCAGTGTGTGAGTGAAGTAATGGGCATGAGTCACTGTAAATATCTGAAGGCGGGGAGCCGCCTTGCGCCCCATTAGCTTCAGACTACCCCAGCAAACACTCATTAACCCAATATTACTTTCCATCAGGGCTTTTTATCAACAGGGGCCACAGCTACTGGTCAGTCAACACTGATAGGGCACGCTAATAACAACACACACATAAATCTCATATCTCCCATCTTCAGACTTTTTACGCGCGGAGCTTTTTAAATTTCCCCCTGCGCGTTTGAAATTTATTATCTATCCTTCTCCTGCCACGACTGATAAATTATACACACTTATAAGCTCAACCTTCCCGTGGAGTAATGATTATTTTTCAAAAGCGTTTTTCATTAAAAATGGCAAGAATGAAAGTCAAGCTTAAGCTTATTCGCTATTATAATTTTTATTTACAAAAGGTTATATTATGAAATGAACATCCCTTAACTTCGATACTAAACTGAGTTTAAAATAACCTGGTCTTAAACTTAAAAACAACGTTCAAAATTTGAATGCCAAAAGTTGATTAATTTTTATAGTAATGTGGGAACAAAAACTCATTCAAATAGTTTTCAACATACAGTTTATATTACGAAATGAACTCTAACTCAGAATTAGGATTAACCCATGTTTGACGGCAGCTAAAAGTTGAACTGGTTCACTCTTTCAGCATAAAATTTAAAAAAAGGCAATTTTTATGTTCGGTTCAATACAAAACTGAGTTTAAACCAAGTTTGTGCAACTGGTCTTAAGTGATAATCTTTGATGGACAGTTCATTCTAGGATTCTTTTTTTACATACCAGAGGCTTTATATAATTTCCTATCGCTACGATTTACTGTATACTTAATACGAAGATTAGTCGAAGAAGAAAAACGGAAGAAAAGTGGAAGTAGTTGACCGAGGCGTCAAGGAGTCGGAAATACCGACATATAAGAAACGCCCAAAATATTGCGATTTCTGGCTGTAGTGAAATTACGAAACTCTTTCCACCACCTCTCCGTTCTTTAAAACTCGACAAAAGACAATAATTGCGGAAAGGGGAAAACGGGCCGTGGAGAAGGGGTGAGAGAGGCTCGGTGTAAAAAAAATCGAGATAAAATTAATTAAAAATCTTAGATAAGTCGAAGAGGGAACTTTGAGACGAAAGAGGGAGAGGCGAGAGATAGCATGGGGTGGGAAATAGACGGGACAAGGCGAAAAAGAATGATTCAAATGAAGAAGTTACAAGGAGAAATAGAAAAGCCGCACTTAACGCAGGGGAATACAAGAAAGTACTGCAGGATTAAGTAAAAACAACTTTGTGAATATGGCTTGACAGCCACCTTACCAGTTAAGACTTCAGGGCGTTTAACGTAACATTGTCTTAAATCAGTTTTGTTCAAGATTAGCAGGAAATCCGTGAGTTTAGAGGTAGAGATTAGATTGGCGCCAAATAAATCAGTGTTGCCAATACACGGGCAGAAACAGCAGTGACAACATTGCGGCCCCCCTAAACTCACGGGATTCCTCGCTAATCTTTGACAAAATTGCTTATGTTGGCATTACTCCGAAGGAATTTTGGTCAAGAAAGGGCTAGATTATAAACTATACAAAATGGTGGAGTTAAGTGCCATGTTGGAGATAGAAGATTCCAAGATGGGAGATTTTAGATTGTTGCCGAATAATCAGTGTTGTGAAAACAAGAACAGAAAGGCTGAATGAAAATTAAAGGCAAATGGAAAAACACTGAACAATTTCAAAGTTAACCGTGCCGCCGTACTTACAAGGAATAAACGGGGCCAGCATATTACGAAAGGACCTCGTTAAAACTAACATACAATCATAAATCATAAAAACAACCTGTGATTAAACAAATATTTTCAAATGGAATCGTTCGACAAACGATTAAACGATGACTGGAGAATTGTTGTGTTGGACCCAAGCCGAAAATTCACTTAAACCCGGTCCCCTCTTGTTATTCCAAGCACATATTGGCACTATTTACTGTAATAAAATAAACGAGACAGAGGAATGTTATGAACAATGCGAGGGGTAAAGGCAATCGTGTTCGGGTCGGCGCCAACTCATCAATCACTTACTTTATACTAGAAACAATTCCCGAGCTCGAGGCGGGACGTCAACGTTTAATCATTCCGCTCCTACGGTTTTAACTCGCCCGATGCATATTTACATTAACGGTAAAAAAACAAACAAAATACGAGAGGGAAAAATCGAACCAGCCAGTTAACCCTTTATAGCCTGATGTCTTAGAACAAGACGAACTTCAGCTTGTTAAATTTTCTTAAATGGTTAGTTGGACGTCCCTCAGTTTCCATTATTCGTTGTCATGGCCTACCTTTGCATGGTTGTCCATGGTTGTTATGAACCTGTGATCCAAAGGGCTTCTTCTTGGATTAGAATCCATGGCGCGGTGCAAGGTTTAAAAACACCTCCAACTGTTGTACTCATTGCTCCAGTGATACTGACTTCTGGAGGGCGTTTTCTCTGTTTTCTTAATTGTACTACTGTATACTTTTTTCGGCCGTAAAACGTACGGCAAACATTAAATGTAATAATTAACCAAAGTGTGGTTTGAAATCTCACAAATCCGTGTAAATTTCCAACCACTAATATTTTCGAAAGAAGAAACTTGATAATAGGGGTATTCACGATGCTTGCAAGATTAACTCGAATAGAGCAATGTCCAGAAAAATAATAAAAACTAAGTTCTAAACTTCTTTAGACTTCTTACATGTTAATGCTAGCAGAACCAAAAATAGAGCTATAACAGTCCTTGAAAGCGTGTTGTTTTTGTTTTTCTTTTGTGTTAAATTGTAAGACGTCAGAAGTTAATAAAGTAAAAGGAAAATTAAAATAAAACTAAAAGTAATCAACTCTTTCATTCAAAATGAATGTACGAAGTACTAACAAATGACACGCATCAATTCGTGCCGACATACCTAACCTGTATCCTAAAGTCTAACGGCCTACAACTCTATATTTATAAGAGATGTATCTATTATGAATAAGAGTATTAGGACAAATCAAAAATTAAGATAAGAAATGTATTAGTTTGCTTCATTTAAGAATAAAAATACGTGTAAACAAAAAAACTTACTTAGCTTAACTTAACAAGTTAACTTCTTGGCTGCCATGTTGGCCCTAACGGAGAGCAGAGTGACTACATTTTCGACCAAACATGTAACATTGGCCCTGCCCTGTTAGTTCGATTAATGTTAACGAGCCGATTCTTACAAGGCTACGTCATCATTTTTCTCGATCTAACAGGACCTAACAGAGTTAACACAAAGTTCATGAATACCCCTAATGTTTAAAACTAGATTTGAAAAAGGGGGGAATGTTAACCATTCATGGCCGCCTTTTCATGACACAGGCTCTGAGAAATTTCATTAAAATTGCCAGAACGAATAAGAAAATACTAATAGGAATAAATTATTCATCCCGGTTCGATCCACTGCCGAGTCACGACTCGCGGCGTAAACGCCCATCTTTTGAACTACGCCGACGAACGTACGGGGGCTTCTCATGCATATACCACTCATATGGTATTCCTTTTGTAAAGCCTAACATGATTTACATTTGATTTTCTAAGACTTGAATAGAGAAAAAAAAACATTTAAAAAAAGCAGCCACACAATGTTTCCTCCCCCTTTCAGCAGAATAAATGATGATAATCGTCCTATTGTCGACAGTTGAATCTACTAAAAGGAATACGAGAATTCGACGAAACCAAGATATGTAGAAATCTGCCTCACACGTTAGTAATTGAGTCGAGCACGGCAACTGTTCGAACAAATAATGGTTTTGTGTTACTTTAATGTACTTCAAAGCAAAAGGTACAAAATTCGAACCAGGATTCATAACCCTTTCTTGCCCATAGTTTCTTCAGAGCAAGGCCGACTTCAGCAATATTTTTCTAAGGTTGACAAGAAATATCTTCAGTTTTAGGCCGGTGCAGTTCCCGACAGCTTATTGTTAACATTGGTTTACTTGGCGCCATTCCTCCTTGTAATCTTCTATCTCTAACATTGCTCATCACCCCCACCGCTTCGTCTTGTATCGAAGTTATATTGGCCATAAAAAAATTTATCCCCGCTGTATAATTTAACCATTACTTGCCCCAAGTTTTTCAGAACAATGCCAACTTTAGCAATTTTGTTTACGGTTAGCAGAAAATCCCGTGAATTTAGGGCGGTCGCAGGGTTGTTCCTGCTGTTTCTGCCCGTGTAATGGTCACATTGATTTATTCGGCGCCCAACTAATCCCTTGGGACTTAAAAGCGTTTCAAATAAGAGCTTTTTAAATTTTTCGAGCTGCCGTGTTCCAAAACTGTCAAAAACTTTGTCAAACTCTTGACAGGTTGAATTTCACCGTTCTTATCAAGAGGTGAAACAAAGAGTAATGATAATAATAATAAATATTTATCAGAATTGCGAAAAAGCCATGATGGCGTTAAAGAAAAGATTGGAGGAAGAACGAGAATTCCCTGTTCTCATCAATCGGAGCATGAAAAACGGCCCATCCGTATCGTTTGGAAAATGGGAAAACTATGTTCTTCGCGTGAGAGTCGGGCCGAGCACGAGTACCGCATTTAAGGGAAAAGCAACCCTTTTAAAGTTTATAGCAAGGCAACAGAAACGAATCAACGCCACAGGCTTACAATTAAGCAATTATCATATTTATGGAAATTTGCCTTTTTGTAGTGGAAAAACACGAAAAAATAAATGTAAACTTGTCGAAGCCTAAGTCTGTAAGGCAGTGATAAATGTTTATTTATGAGCTACTTAACCCCGGCTGATATAAATCGGACGTAGGAGTGAATTTCAATGGGGTTATATCAAAAAGCTTTCAGCTGATACGCGTAAACGAGAGTGTCTCACGCTCAAAACTCCGGCAACAACATACATTCGATTCTTGTAATCAGATAACAACTTGCTCGAAGAACACGTAACAGGGCTAAGAAAAAGCTTTTAATCTAATGGTCACGGTTTCAGAAAAACGTTTCCCTCGTATTAATTATTTAACACGGCAGTCAAAACCGCGAGCTTTCATTTCACCGCGCGAGGTTCAATTCAATTGGACTCAAGCATTTCGCCCCTCTTTAAATTTTGTCCGGCCAGCGGAAGGGCGGAGTTTGTCTCTACGAGTAAGTCTCCACTTGTATTTGTGTAAATATTCTATCCACCCGGGGCTTGAGAGTTCCTGGACAAACTTTATCAATATCAAGTTCCGAAGTCGTTGTCTAACCTTATTGACGGTCTCAAGTTCTGAATTCCATCCCCTTAGGGATTCTTGCGGCCGAGGATCCACCCTCCCTGGCCCAACCGACTCGGCAAGTACATTTTTATAAATAATTTGATTCACGGAGTCGTTGTTAAAATTAGACGCGTTCGCCCGTGAGGACTGCGGAAACTTTTCCTCTTCTTTCTCACTCCTACTTTTTATATAATCTCGTTCTTAATTTAAGTTTGACTCTTTCTCCCCTGGCGAAGGAGTAGGGAATGGAAGGGAGAATAAACTAAATTGGGTGAGTGGCATTTTTTCAGGTCATTTCCTTGGGTTTTTATCTCTCCCCTCAGTCGTCGGTGTTTTTACCATTACGCTCTCACTGCCTACCCACCTGCCCTTGCTTTAACGTGTCATTTAGATGCAATTTCACAGCCGCGCGCCCCATCCACACCTATTTCACTTAATATCTTACCAGAATGCTCCACGATTGTTAAAGTCATCGCTTTTTAAAAACACATTCGACTTTCGAAGACCCTCACGGATCTTCCGCTACCTTTGGATCCACGAGTGCTCTAGTATGAAGTCTCCCCCTTAACCCCTGTTGTGATAAAGCAAGTACGGTAGCAATTTGGTTAGGGGTTAACGGGGAAACTCTTGAGCTTAGATTGGCACAAAATAAACCAGTATTGCCAATACACGGGCAGAAAAGAATAGGAACAACACCGCACTCGGCCTAAACTCAAGGGATTTCCTTCTAACTTTAAACGAAATTCCTACAATTGGCATAGCTCTGAAATCACTTTGGGCAAGAAAGGGTGCGATTCGTGCACCCTCCCTAAACACTAGGGATTAGCAACCATTTAGGAAATTTACTAAATTTGCTGTTGCTCTGAGGCAATTTTGTGCAAGGATTATAAACTAAACAACGCGTTTCCAATATACAAAGTCTCTACTGAAATCGCAATTAGTTATCATTTATTGGAGAAAACTGTTACCTTTTGGAGAGTGTGGATGAAAAAATATAACTTATTGAAAAGACCCAACTCTCTAGAAATCGGGGTTAAATTCGCTCAGGGAGCCCTTGAGCGTTCCCCTGCCGTCGACCTCAGAAACGTATGCATTAGATAGTTGCTGAATATTTAACACTAGTTGGTAATAGGGCAGAAGGATAATGTGCCATATTGAAAATTCGCATGCGCACAAGACAATTGTGCTGTATGCGGCACTGCCAAACATCCTCAGGGTTTCAAGTTCATATGGACGTTCCATCCAGGCTTGATAGGACCAGGAACATAATTTGTCGCTGGACCACAACTTTCGTGCAGCACAGGAAGATGTGGCCAAGATCACCTACCTAGTCGCAATAATTACATTTTGGGAAAGATCTGCAATTTATGTTGTACATGTACGAACCGCATATGTGCCATGGATGGTTCATAAACGCGAAGTGTAATAGTCTTCGCTTTTCCTAATCCCGGCCACAACAAACCAGTTTTTTTGTGTTAAACATCCTTCATTGGCACGGTACAAGTTAGAGGCACAATATATTTAAATGTAAAAGCTAGCAGATGCCAAAAATAATAAGTATCTTTTTTGACGTTGTTGAGTCCAAAAATAAAATGCTTACGAATATACCAACCTAAGCGTAGAGGAGAACAGGGATCTACGTCAAAAAAACAAAAAAAAACACCGGTCTCGCCGATTTTGAACAATGTGTGCCGTTGCAGCCTCGGATTTGCATCCGTCGAGTCTAGCTACGTTCAAATTTACGGGGGATAAACCACGCGGAATGGACCCAAGCTGAAAAAACCTGTCGTTTCATAAATCT
The DNA here is from genome assembly GCA_039619505.1 of Cimex hemipterus. Taxonomy (NCBI): domain Eukaryota; kingdom Metazoa; phylum Arthropoda; class Insecta; order Hemiptera; family Cimicidae; genus Cimex; species Cimex hemipterus. The sequence goes on from CM077101.1 coordinate 34,183,876, forward strand.
GATTGTTTTAGTGTCGTCGGCTGACGTCCGTCTGTATTAAATTATGGTCTCGATTATTATTTTACACTATTTCTAAACGCCTGTTAAACAACTTTAAGTGCCACTTAAACCTCATAAACAAGGATAAGATTAATTATTAGACCATTTTGACATTTTACGCGCCCGTTTATGAAAACAACGCATATTTTGAAGATTCGGCTTTTGAACAAAGTCGGGATGAACTTGCTTAAGTGCAGTAAAACATATTAAATAGTGAGATTTCGTCTTGAGTTTGCAAGGCAATAAGCTATGCTTGAAGGGTGGCCAATTCGTTGGTTCATCAACCGATTTCTGAAGTATATTTATAGATAGATAAAAAGTTTTATTTGTTTAACAAGAAAATTAAACCATTTTTCAGATCAATGCCAACAATAGGAATTTTAATCCGTGCTTTTTAGTTAGTCCTATTTAACCTAATTTATTAAACCTATTTATGATTTTTATGAAAAATGTGGTTGAGATAAACAATTAGAATCACGAGCGGAATTTTTTTTTTTCATCTCAACCACACACTACATACAAATCATAACACATTTCAACAATTTTGTTTAAGGTTAGCAGGAAATCCCGTGAGTTTAGGGCGGGCGCAGTGTTGTTCTTGCTCTGTTTCCGCTCATGTATTGGCTACACTGATTAATTTGGGGCCAATTTATAATTTTTATGTAATGCAGGCATCTATAAGAGTGTTTCAGGGGGCGTCGGTGGCCGCGAGGTTTCGTATTTGACACGGCGCTCATCACTGTAAGGTCAAGGTCCAGGGTTCGAATCCAGTGGCCCTGCATTCGAACCCGACATACTTACAAATGGGCTTTTTTTTCAAAAACATCGGCACCCTGAGGGTTTATATGACCTCTGCTGTTGCGAACCCTCGGGAAAAAAAAAACAAAAAAAAAATGTTTTGCCCTGACGACTTCAAATAGATCGACAGCTTGGCAGACTTGATCACACCATCGACAGTATCACAGAGAATAATAGAGAGAAGAAATAAATGAAAAAAGGCCAAAACTAAATTAAATGTGCTGTGGCTTTAAGGTTGTCTTGTTTGCATTGACAGTTATTTGGATGCAAAGTGGCAAAATTGTAAACGAAAATCTCTCCTTGAACTTAACTATGAACGTAAAAGCTCTGAAATGAAATACACAGACCAACCACTGACGTTTACTTCTTAGATTTGGGTGTTTTTTTGCAAAACGTAAGTGACAGAAATATTCAGTAGCCCCCCCCCCAGGGGTTACACGTTGTTTGAGATACAAATTGTAATTCGTTTATGTCTTGGTGTTCTACCAGAGGACCCACCACCACCGGGTGGTGGGCGCCTGTTCCCATCCAAATCCAAGTAGAAGCCGTGGCCCCCGTAGTCAACTTATAAACAATTAAGCGGCGTTGGAAGCTTTTTCTATCTCTGCCCTCTCGCTCGCACCCTCTCCCAGTTCCCAATTGGGGAAGAGGAAGGAGAAAGAAATGTTAGATAGATCTAAGGCAGGGGTGGGTAGGGTATGGAAATTCAGGGTATATATCATTGCGGGCTGACAGGGCAATTTCTGTTATCACGAGCCATTGGGGGGAGAGGGCCTATTCCCCTTCTACGCCCCGACGGCGGCCCCCCTTCGAATCCTAACCACCGCCTCCGCCTCCTCCTCCTCTTCGTCAACATTTACCCTATCCTTATCATTAGCGGTAAAAAATTGCTAGCAACAGAAGAAAAATTACTCAACCCCTCCTCTTGGGCAATTGTCAAAGAGGACAAAATAGACATTATTTAAATAACAAGAAATTTTGCTCTGGAAGTGCGAAGCAAGTCAATACTTTATATATTTATGCTTAATTGGCACTTTGCACATGTTATTACTTGCCGCCTGCCCTATACATATCTTATTTTTTAGGTGTGAACTTTCACAACCGACATCGTGATTCTTCGTATAACAATTATCAGTAACATGTTAGGAATTAGGAAAGTATTTTACTACTAAATCACACAAAACCACCGGTGAATATAGAGGAGTAACAAAATGCGTTTGCAGGCCAAAACAGGCGAGGAAAGCGGTCCAGAGTCACACAAATCTAGAGATTTCTGTAACAAATTTCCATTTTGCCTCGGTCGGGCTACGCAATCCGTACCGTCTGGAAAAATAGACCTAATAAGTCAAGGGGTTTTGAAACGAGAACAGTTGGTATTCCGTGTAAAGTCGGTTGGCCGCTTTGGACTCGATGTCGGTGGCTCCTTCAAAAGGCCCGGGTCACGATCTGGCCGCCTTGGGCCAAACCGGACACGCTCGCCCTGGAGGAATCGGGGAAAGTCGGAGAGATTGGGCGACCGTTCCAGTGATTCTTTACCCTAGGAAGCAATAAAATTATTCCGCACTCCTTCCCGGCCGGCCTTTTATTCTTTTTATCGTCCCTTGCGGAATTCTTAACCTCCCGACCCTAGACGCACATCAGTATCAATCATTCGAAAACGAATCTCCGATGCAATCTTTCCCTGGGCTGTTTTAAAGCGCGCCATTGCTTCATTCATCAGCGTCCATTCCATCCATCCCATTTTGCACTTATAATTAACAATATTGGTAAGAGCCTAGGATAAAATCGTCTAAAGGGGCGTCGGTGGCGGCGACGGTTTAGGTGTCACTGAAAGGAAAAGGTCACGGATTTGAATCCAGCTGCCCATGCATTCGACCACTACGTACTTAACAAATTGCTTCTTTTTTTTTTTCAAAAACGCCGTCATCACGAGTGTTCATATAACCTCGTAGTTCAAATCCCCTCGTTACAAATATCATATATCAGATAGTCGATAATCCATTCAAGTCCAGATTCCTCTTGTACCTATTCAGACAAATGAGTTTAAATTGTTAAAGGCAGGTGGAAAATTATTGTTGCTTTCAGAAGGCTGAAACATCGTTAAATGTTGGTACGCTAAAATGATTCCTTTTGAAGCCATGTTGGACTGTTTGTCCTTATTGTCGACGAAACCAGGTCACATATGCGATGTTCGAAGCAGCCAGAAGCTTTAACAGAAGAGGCGAACACGCAAGTCGAAACCGGGAGAAAATTGATGTTTTAAACTGGATGTAGTGGCCCTGTGAATGTTCGGGGGCGGCGGAAAGAAATGATGCATCCTTCGAGCTAAGGGATTTCTAAATCTGGGAGGATTTGTGTAATGGGCGTCTCCCATGAGAAATCGACTCACGAACATTTGTTCTCTTCGATTTGTGATCCCTTCGCCCTTCCGTGTCAGGGGCGTAAGAACCATTCACCTATCCGAGAAACCCTCTCGTTCTTACGCCCCCGCCCGTGGAGGAAACCGGATCCCTAAAATACGAATTCGGTGCCGTCTAGAGAAATCCCTCTTTTTCCGCTTTGTCGAAGCTGCGGGATCTGCACTTTTTAGACGGAATAGGTATTTTCTTAGGAGCCGAGGAACGGAGTGCCGTGTCGTGATACGACGATCCCAGTTGGCAACCGTTTTCACCGTCGTGAGATGACCCACGTTTTGCACTAACAATAAGTTAAATCGTGACCGAGTACTTTCTGAACGAAAATAAACCCACGACGCTCTTCTGATTCAGTCAATAGTTAAAAGTTCCAGCTGATAATGGCGCGATTATGTATTTAATCCTGCGTTTCCTAAGACGGATAATTTTGTATTTTCATAACTAAGATTAAGTGCTGTAGTGACAATAAAAAATGCTTACATTGCATTAATATTGCCAGTATGTAAGAATGAACCATACACCAGTTTGACCAAATCGGATCAACGGGTAATACCACTGTTAAAGTAAAAGTAAAATAATTCCTGTCATACCTCCTATAGCCGGAAGAGTAGCTACTTATTAGCGTGAATGTATAGTGTAATAGCCCACAGAGGCGTATCGAGTACCTCACCGACCCGTCAATTAGATTAGTCAGATAATTTCAGGGTGATAGATGAATATTAAGTACTATAACACGTCATACCTTGGCTCATTATAGAGAGCGTGCCCAATATGAGAATCGTGCTTCCGCAGGGAGGTATTTTGTCTCCTATTCCGATTTTTGTAATTAACAGTACTGTGTTATTGTATATAGTACTCAATACATATATGCAATTGAACTTAGCGTTTTGTTTAGTGTGAGAAGGCTGATGATGGAATATCGAGTACTGCAAAGACACTCAATTAGATTAGTTATACAGTACTACTTGGACATCTCGTCTTGTGCTCCTTTTCTGGGTTTATTGAGAGTGAAAGTATTTATTAGTGTAAATGGGATCCTCGATTAGATTAGGTAGGTTTAGATAAAACCTATAATCTCTAATTTTTAAGAGTGTTTCATTTTTTTTCATTATTATTTATTCGTGTTTTATGGTAATATAGATTCGTTGGGTGGGTCAAAATGGTCAAGAAAACCAATCAGTTGTCGTCTTTTTTCGTAATCTTTTTCGTTAAAACATCAAACATTAAAACTAGCCTGTTTTGTACAGCGTGTACCAACTGAACCATGTAATTTATTATATGTATATAATTGACATGCGCTATGGTTGTGAGTTACAATCAATAAGTCTAACATTATCTTATCTCAGATGTAATAATAAAAACCTGTTCTAGTTGTTGTCGTTTTTTTTCTCTTTTTCATATACTATTGGAGAAAATTAATATTTTGTGGAATAACCTAGTTATACGGTGAAATTACAGCGTATACGTGTCTGCCTTGCCGGAACACACGATCCTGTATATAGGAAGGTACTTTTGTATCTATGATTTTAACCTTCTAGATCTTTCTTCCAATTTCAATGCACCTTAGTAGCTGGTTTTATCAGAGATTTTTGTCTTTGCCTAGAGGTTTTATTGTTTCTCGCCGGAGGATTGGAACGTAAAACTAAGTCCACGATGGACCCCGCTTGGAAATATACGGGTTGCGCAATGAGAAAAAAACTTAGGCCTTTTTGTTCTTTCTTTTCTTGTTTCTATTCTTTATTGCTCTTGTTATTTTTCTCGTTTCGGTTTTTTGATTTGTTCTTTAGTGTTATTTCTTGTTATTTAGTTCTCTTCGTTCTTTGGTTTTTCTTTACGTTCAAATATATAAATAAATATTAACCCTTTCTTGCCCAACGTTGCCTCGCCTCAGGGCAACAGCAAATGTTAATTAATTTAATTTAACTTAACTTAAAGTTAGCAAGTAGAAGTAAGTAGTTCAACACATGAGTTTAGTGTTTCTTGTATTTGCAACAATTGTTTTGACATCAATCTAAAATCTCCATTTTAGAATCATTAATCTCCAACAAGGCACTTCAGCCCATTGTATCGATTGTTATATTAGCCAAACCCAACGTTTTTCATATTCAATTTATAATTTAACCCTTTCTCGCCCAAAGTAGCCTCGGACCAAGGCCAACTGTAGCAATTTTGTTTAAGGTTAGCAGGAAATACTCAGGTTAGGGCGGGCGCATTGTTGTTCATGTTGTTTCTTGTTTCCGTCCGTGTATTGGCAACAATGATTTATTTGGCGCCAATTTAAGCTCAAGGGATTTCCAATAAACCAACCATTAAACAAAATTGCTCAATTTCGACTTAATCTAAGACAAAATTAGGCCATAAATGGTTAAAAAAAATTATTAAATTTAAAAAACATTTAGAAAAATAGTACACACAAATAAGCAATATTAACTAAATAACCTACTCAAACCTAGTAAATATCTCGTTAGACGCTATTTTTTGATATGTTGTTCTTAAGCATTTTTTTCTTTATTTAGAACATTTTTAAGCCAGCAGAAATCCCTTCGTCTCTATCATTAAGATGAAGGTAATTAATAAATCGAGTTATCGATCCTGCCTGGGTTTGAATAAAGCCAGTTTTATTGTGTGCGGGGAGGGAGGATGTTTTCTCAGTGGCGGTCTAATGCGGTTTACGAAGGTGTACAGTATCTGTTTCTGTTTGGCCGTAATTATGAAAGAGGATCTAGTAGGGCCTATTGTCCCGTCTAATTCTATCGTTGGAGCAAATGCATGTAAATGGATAACGTCCATTACGGGCCCCACACTTTCTGTAATTCAATTCCTTACACTGTTAAATAATTTCCCTTTCGGCTCTCTTTGCCTCCATTGTTACTGGCATTACAAGGAACATCTCCCTTACGATCAATTCCGCCGGAGGAATCCGAGTGAAATCACGTTTTTGGCCCGACTTAGCCTTCCTTCCTCCATTCCACGACTTCAATTACCACGGCCGATTCACTCTGAACCTATTGAACTAATGGCGAAGGCCTCGATGGAAATTTGTAATTTACACCGCTTCCCCTCGCCGTCACGAATTCCAAGGAGCACAAACTTGCACCCCCGACACTCCTAAGGCACGACATTATACACGCGTAACAACGCATATCTTATGAAAAACGTGACACCTCCTTTACTTGCATTATTCACACTAATTGGCAATAAAGGTCGCAAACAGCAGGACTGGAATGCATAAGAAACAAACCTTCACCAAAGTAACTACATACTAGACCTTAAATGGCAGGATTACAATGCTCAGCTACAAACCTCATGTCATTAAATGGAAGGACTATTTAAAATTGAAAATATTATCTTAGCTTAAGAAATAAAAATATAGCAAATATTAAAAATAAGAAACTAGCTGGGGAACGGCGGAGAATCAAGAGCGCTGTCAATACGTTGCCCTCGGAGGACGTCATTTTTAAAAGGGTCGTCCTTGCCCGATAGACTTTCGGGCCAAAGCCCGCACATTTGTACGGTATGTAAAGAAAGCTCGACGGGTCCCACCTGGGTGAACTCCTTAGCTCCATACAGAGTCTGTAGGAATAAATTTGAGAATTGTGGTTGAGCATGGCAGCTAGTATTTTGGTGCCGGGTTTCAATTTTGATTGAATCGGGCTGTTTTATTGCATGTAATAATTAGAGGTTTCATTTTATGTATATTGAGAGTAAGTGTATTTATTAGTGAAAAGATGTAGTATGATGGGGCTGATCATCCCATCAATATAGATAGTACGTGTACTGGAGGTTGACTGCATGCGATGGAGGCTGAATTGTCCTAGCTCTTGATAGCTCTTGAAGCCTAACCTCGGTGGCCGGAACGATAAGACCGAGATCTGACCCTGGATCGCCAACACCTGAGATGGGTGATTCTTCAAACCTGCCGGTAATTCATTGCAAAGAACTGCTGGAATTGTCTGTAAGCTGCGAGAAGTGATAGTTTCATTCCGTGTACATGTATGTGCAAATGTGAGCTTATATAAATTACCAATCAGAAATGAATGTCTCGATAATCAAAACAAAGGCAACAAAAGGTATATTTCCTGTCTGAAGAGTGAAACTAAAATCACACACATGTCACTGTAAGAGTATAATACAGGCCATTAGCGTTTATTTCTGTGTTCTGCACGGAAGAATCACCTGCATCTCTTGAGACGAGGTAAACTTTTGTTTTGGTCGTAATCGATTCCAAAAACTGAACCATTTTTCTTGACTTGCTTTCGGAACGACTTGCGGTCGCATGTTCACCGTCTGTTGCGAATTAAACGAAATTGCAGGTGTTTTCACTACATATGACACCATTTTTTTTTCATTTTGGCATAAGGGCAAACCACGATGCCCTTTATCGTTAAATGAAATGTATTTAGCTCAGTTTACAGTCTGTACGTTGAAACTGTCCAAAACCGTTTCCCCTTAATTGATCACCGAAGTTCTTAAAACAGTTAATAACAGCCCCATGTCCCAATGCTTCCTAAATCATTCGAGAACGTTGTCGATTATTTCATTAGGGCGGAACTCGAGTGGTGTCTGTGGAGGTAGCTGGGATAAAGCAATTGTCGAAAGAGCTGTTCATTTGATATTCAAAACGGAATGGCTAATTCCTTAACCGGGTTCCTCTTTTATTCGACCGGGAATGGGCTAAGTGAATAAACCACAGTTATACACTTAGATTAGATCAAGTCGATGAGGCCAAACGTTTGGTCCGAGGAAGTGGCGATGCTGGAAGCGGGGAGCCCTAACTCAATTTTTTCTAATTTAATCTCTGCTTCTCTCACAGCTGTGACGTTATACACAACCCTCCTTCATCTGATCGTCGTTTAACTCGATTACGACCAAAATCTATTATTTACTATCTGATTAAAAAGCGACTGTGCCACAACTATCCTGGCGTTTGATTTATACCCACGTTTTTAACCATTTATGGCCTAATTGGAGCAAGACTAACTTTAGCAATTTTGTAAAAGATTAGCGGCAAATCCGTTAAATTGGCGCATATGAATCAGTGTTGCCTATACAAATTGAACGGACAACACTGCGCCTTAAACTTTACTGCTAACCTTAAACAAAATTGCGGAAGTTGGCATTGCCCTGATGCAAATTTGGCCAAGAAAGAGTAAAATAATAAACTGGACATGAAAAATTTTAAGTTTGGCAAATGTAACAATCCATACAAGACGGTGGGGTGACATGTTGGAGATGGAAGATGCCAAGAAGAAAATTTTAGATTAGCGCCAAATAAATCAGTGTTGCCAATACACGGGTAAAATCTCCACGAAAAACACTGTGCCCATCCAAATCTCACGGAACTTCCTGCTAACATTTTAACATCGCACTCGTTATTATAAAGTGATAGATGAACCTGTTAGCGGAGGCGGATCTTTGGCTGAGGAATGGCCCCGAAACACCGATAATGAAATCGTAAAGATAATATAGGGCGAAGCGCTATAAATAACGTTACCGAAACAGAACTATAAAATAAATATAAAATAAACAATAGAGGTGTCGGGGGATGATAGAACAGAGGAGAGAGACCCTCTTTCGGAGGCGGAACTGCAATTTGTGTTAGGGAGAGACATATTTCACGGCTCCGTGGTCTTGAATCGGCCTTAGCCCACCCTTTCCTCTGAATCATCTACACCATTTACATATTTTCTGTATGAAACTAATCCTCTCTCGATCATTCAAGCTTGCACACTTACATGTAAATAACACGAGAATGACAGTCGGGGGCGGAAGGACTGAAACGCGTAGAAAATGGATCTTCAACGCCAGTAAAGCGACATTGTTGACCAGATTGTGATTCAAAGGCAATTTTTACTATTCAAAAGCTTTTTTATGCGCCCGTTATCATCACGTTATACACAGAGCAGAAACTCGACTTAGCTTAGCCGTCGAGTTACTCAAGAGTTTATTGACAATATTATTATTTTTTATACGGTACTCTTAATAAGAATATCGTCGTATTTCTGTTTGAAAACCTAAATATGATGTACGTACGTGAGAATATTTTGGTCAACCGATCGGCCAGTATTTCAAACTGTATTCTGACCTTCAACCTTTTCTTTTGCCCAAAGTTGCCTCAGGGCAACACCAAATTTAGAAAATTTGCTGAGGGGTTTCTGATCCAGTAGTTCAGAGAAGGGAGACAGCAGTATATAATTTATTAGCTAGAGATAGCTCTTATCCTGTTTCCAATGTTTAATTTTTTTTCTACGTGAAAATGTGATCTATGATTATTTCGTTAAATGGGCGATGATCAGTACCATCTGTACCGTTGCCTAGACGTACTTTTTGTGGTTTTGAGGCGTAGGCGTAGGCGAGTTTAACCGGCCGGCCGACCATTAGAAACGATTGGCTCCGGATAAATATTTGTAACAGAAGAGCCGACGGTGAGATGGTGCCCATCTTGTATGGGGCCACTTTTGAGATGGAAGGCTCGGATTACCGACTGAAAAACCGGTCCCGGCCGAGAGTCAGCACCAACCTCCGTCTGCTCCGTGCTCCTATTGATCTTTATCATTTCTCTCCGCCATCATAATAAAAATGCCGAATCAGTCGACCGGCCGAGGTACAAAAAGTCTTACTAAAAGTTCACCAACTCGATTTTTATTTCTAATTATTTATTTTCACTAACAAATAAGTAGTACCGCTTGTTTTATTATTAGGCTATAAATACAACGCCTGAAGAGGTTCTTTACCGGTATTATCGAACGAATGGAACAATTTGAAACCTGTTTGACATGAGGATTGGATTCGTTTATCGCCGATAATTCAATTCATTCACAACAGTAAAATAAGATGCAACTCCTTGTCAAATAACGAGCTTTCATCATTTTAATAAAACTACGGCCAAACGTTTTTTGTAGTAGCAATGGGTTCAACTGCATTTGGTCAGCAGATCGCAATAAAGCTGATTACGTAGTGTTTGCAACACCCGCGGAGACACGTCAAAACCTTTATTTTTGCATTCGGCCTCCTTACCGACCTTGCGAGATAATGAGGCTCGTCAAATAGTAAATAGCGTGTAACCTAAGGTTTTTTTTAAAAATTGGTGATCACCCAAAATAGTACTGCGATAAGAAAATCCATTACGAACACAAATGTAATACGTAATAATTTCGTAATTATATCACCATAATTCGTAATAAGTACAAATTGTATATCGAATGTCCCTCTCCCCTAATTTTGCTAAATCACGGAAATGTACTTATTGCATGCTCTGTAATTATTGAAACCTTGTTATTCGACTGATTACGTGATTTATGACAAGCGTCGTTCAGGTAAGGTCAAAATGAGAAATTTTCTTTTTTTTATCTAAGACCATGTTATCGCTACAATGTGAAAAAAGGTCGGGTTGATACAGAATATTTCATTTCCTTCAACGAGAGGGAGTGACATCTCTTCCGTTTGATATCGTGCCAAAAAGGGTGAGGGGGCCGGGCTGTTGTTTTGAGCCCGAATCAGTTGGTTTTGGCACGGGGCGCCTTCCGGATTTTACCAAAATTAATTCAACCCTAAAAGGGATATTGTCACTTCGACGTCCCCTGTCGGGGGCGGGCCTTCTGAAAAAATTTAGATAAGTGCAATCTTCTCGCTTAAAATAGAGCAAAGCTAAACCCATTAGTTTAGGACAGTGCAGTGTTCTTTCTTCAACATTCCATCTCTTGTATTGGCAACACTGATTTTTGGCGCCAATTTAAAATCTCCAGTTTGGAATTTTCCTTGGTCCAACATGGCTTTTCAACCTCCACTCATCTTGTATCGATTGTTTTATTTGCCACGCATTCCATTTTTAAACCGGTTTATAATTTCACCCTTTCTTGACCTAAGTTGTTACAGAACGATGATAACATAAGCAATTTTGTTTAAGGTTAGCAGGAAATCCGGTGGATTTATGGCGGGCGCACTGTGGCTCCTGCTTTATTTTTGCCTGTATATTGACCAAACTGATTAATATAGAGCCAATCTAATGCCATTGGGTTTAAAAGCATTTCAGACAATCGGATCGTTGGGGGGGGGGGCAATTCTAAAATCTGCAACACTAGACTCGCGGAATTTCCTCTGCTAACCTTTTAATGAAATTGCTACCTTTCGCCTTGAAATAAAACAAAGTTAGAACTTAGTGAATGTCCGGCCTTTGTAGCTGAAGGTATCCATACAAGTACAAGATATCCCCAAATCTGGATTTTGTTGAGGATTTCCATTACCGACCCGCGTCCACACACTAAGAGAAATTTGTTCAACGAAATCAGCCTAGTCCTATGTTGACTGGTGGTAGTTGGTGATTATTCTCGTGGTTTTGGCCTCAAGGCGGGAAAAGAATTGATTTTTGTCCAAGATTTCCCTTCGACTGCGGCCTGAAGAATGCCGCCACACACGTTGAGGAATTCCTCAAGGCTAGGACTGTTCAGGCCGAATGATGAAATCACGCTCATGTAAGGCTACCTTGAAATAGAAATAGGTAATATTTTTCAAAACTAGTGATATTTGGGTTCGTGTTTATCCCGTGTGCAGGCGGGGGGGGGGGCGTATAGACGTCCCCCTGATATACATTGGGACCAGGTACGATGACATTGCCCCTATCTTCTCTTATTTATGATCTAGTGCTGCCGTAGGGCTCACACGTTTTTTCATCATCCCGACTCCCATGAGAGAGCCAGGAGACACGTCTAACTGGGAAATTTATTGCTCCACGCTCTACTCACACTCGCACAGATGAGCGGCGCGGCGCCCTCACGCAAACACCTTGCATTCAGTCGTACGTACGCGCCCGATTCGGCGCGGTATACTAATTTTCAGCCCTAGATCCGCCCTGAAAACAGGTTCGCATGAAAAATAAAGGCGTTATTTCAAATTAAAAAAAGAATGTTCGATAGTGGGTGTACACGTTTACTAGCGTAAATTATTATTATACATGGTAGGAAAATTGTTTACTGTGTTTACTGATAAAGTAATTTACGTGTTTTGTATCCGCGTTTGTATCATTTTTGTGATTTATATCAGGTCCGATATAAATTAGGTATAAACGGCAAATATCAGATCGATTTTAGCTTGATCACATTAAATTTAATTTCTTATGCGTGACTTTTATCTGACACAACAGGATTTTGAACAATTTTAAAGATCAGACTGTTTCTGTTTTACTTGTTGCGTCGAAGAATGCAGTTGCAGTTAAAACACAAATAAAAAGTTTTTAAAAAAAGGAAAAAGACGACTTCCCTTTAAAAAAAAAATCGTCTCAGTCGTACCGCAAGGAGTTTCCTTACTGTTGACCTCCTTGAGTAATGACTCGAAAAATCCTCAACAAGACGTTTTCATCTTACAATTGAGTGTCCGTATTGACTGACAGTACTTTTCTAAATTAGCAAAAGTTTGGTGTTCCGTAACCGTTAGCCAATCATTATTTGGAGATCGTGAGATGCGATCTGGTGTGACGTAGGTTTAAAAAAAACATTTTCTTTATCGTGCCAATGTTTCAATCTTTATTGAGATCATCTTCAGAGCTCAAAGTGTTTTCTGTGTAAATGTGTCATTCTTGTGGGTCGTATGGGGCATTCTCAACGCGACACACAACAATGAGACATCTACACTGAAAACAAACATTTTTTTTTCACACCAGACCGCATCTCACGATCTCCAAATAATGATTGGCTAACAGTTACGGAACACCCAATCATTAGCAAAAGTGTTTAAAAAAATTGTGTATATATATATCGGCAGGAGAAGGGTTACCCTACGAAAAGAAGAAAACTGAAATTATTAATATACTCTAGATTATTATTACGCTGCCAGAGATATTGGGAGGGATTTCAGATTGGTCCAACCATTAGGCACATATCACCAGTTACCATTTTACCGGTTTAATAAGTCGTGGACGGTTGAAAGCCAAAAGGAAAGATATCCAAAAGTGCAGAGGGAATAAATTACGCCTTCGTGTAGATAATAATGACAGGACTCGATGATAGCCCAAGAGCCTATAAATGCTAGTTGTCAAGTTACCGAAGCAATAAATTTTTTCATGGGGTAAGAAAATTTCCCCCAAATCCTAAATTCGACTTGCATCGATACCAAATATTTTCGCAAATCCGTAGATTATTGTCTCTGAAGTGGGGGAGGATTTGTGGTTCATAAACAGTGTAGTGTATTATTATCTTTTTGTCAGAATATTAAGTATTAAAAACCATCAATGGGTGTTTTTACTCGTAATAAATCTGACTAGGCTGAGTCCAATCGTAAAAGTTAATGGGTTACACACACAAACCGCGTAAAATATCGAAACGTAACAAGCGGTAGACGAAATTTTGGAAGCTATTTATTACTACCGTATATCAAATATGTAAATTACAGTTTAAAATATATATACGTATATATATAAAAACACTCCTGTGATGAGGTCGTAACCTCTGCGACAAGGTTCCGAGAATTTATTTATCAAAGCGGTGCCCTAGGTTCTAAATAAACCTCTCTGATAATCCTATTCATAGAGCGGAGCCATTAGTCATGCCTTGAAACGTCCAACCGGGCAAGTTTGAATATGTAAGTGTCTGTCAAAAGGAATGCCTTCGCCTTGCTCCCAATCGGCCTCCCTTCAACTCCTACTCTCCGTTCGGCCAGGTAAATTTCCAGCCTGCCTCGGGGCGAGCGCAGGAAAAAAAACCTCTCCGATGACAGATGAAAAAATAACTTTCGGATAGAAAGAAAAAAAAAGTTTCCTAGGATTGATGATTGAAAGTCATTTAGTTTTTGCCATCCCTGAAAATCCCCTGTACCTGGTGAATAAGAGGCTAAACGCCCGGAAATCACGCTACAGGTGAAAGAAAAACGAAACGTTTGCCACATCGGGCAAAAAAAAATTGTCCACCGTATTTCCAAAGAAATCCTTCAAAGGAAGAACCGCCGAAACCCATCCCAGAGCCAAAAAAGTAGAATCCACCTTGTAATGCTGGAGCCCCGTTCCTAGCTTTGAATAATAAGCGCGGTTGATTTAGTACAAATAGTGTCGAGTGTTTGTGTTAGAACACCACTCCATCACGAGCAGCCGCTAAAATTCTTGAACATCACAGACACCCGCCGTATAAAGCATACACATGCACAACTCCCTCGGCCAAACAGTCGTCCCGAGTAGTCAAGTTTAAACTCATGAATATCCTCATATTTTTAACAGCTTAACCATTTAACAATAATAAACATATATTTTTCTATCCTTTTTCATATCGGTAGTCCGAGTTGAAAGCATAGTTTTTTCATTGTTTACCCTTGGCCTACTGCTATCTGTCCTAAGGTGGCACATGATGATGGAATGCTCGGCAAGGCATTCGCCAAAAATGTACCTATTTGTCCACACATGGGGGGAGTTGTACAACCATATAGCATTTGCGGGAACAGCGAATATTCACCAATCAATTTACTTACTGGTGTTTATTTTGCAATAATAAACGATTTTTGTACTAACTAGCAGTGATGTATTTATGAAAGAACAACATAGCGTTGTTTCTGTTGGTCAGGATCGCCCAACGTAACTCTCTTGAAGTTACTCTATCTGTACCAAGCTGAACTCAAAATTCGTAACGCTTCCCAAAACACAAAAATCGAGGTGAGTGAAAAACGATCGAAAGTAACGTAAGACAAAAGTACTGATTGATTTGGGACTGGGTTAATAACCATTACACAAACAGTAACCGTAGCAATGACGGTTTCACCGTTGTCCATCACGATTAGTAATACGTTGAGGACTCGCATGGAACTTGGCAAATAGGTACTCGCTATTGCTGCACAAACTGGGCGGTTGTACAAACCCCGTATGCAAGCATACATAGACACCCTATAGACACCCTATTTGGCGAATCCCAAGACGAGCATCTCGAGGCATGGCAAATGTTCGACGGCGATGGGCATTCGGCAATAGGACATGTATAGAGCCACCTTTGGAACAATACGAACTTTAGCAATTTTGGTAAATGTGGCGGGGAATCCGTCTAGATTAGGTTGGCGCCAAAAAAATCAATGATGCCAATATATGGGCAGTGACAGCAAGAACAACACTGCACCCGCCCTAAACTCACGCGATTTTCTGTTAACCTTAAAATAAATTGGATAAGTTAGCATTGCTCGCAAGCAACTTTGGCCAAGAAAGAGTTAAATTATAAAGTAGACATGAAAGATATTGTTTGGCAAATGCAACAATCGATACAACATGCAGTGGTGGGGTGATGAGCCATGTTGAAGATTCCAAGATTTTAGGTTGCGCCAAAAAAAAAGAAATCAGTGTTGCAAAATACAACCGCACAAAGAACACTAAACTCATAGGATTAGCTAAACTTTAGCAAATTTTCTAAATTACGGTCCCTGAGGCAACATAGGGCAAAAAAGGGTTAAAACTGAATACCTGTCGGATCTTTACCATAAAAAGGGGCATGCGTGCTTCTTGAAAGAACTATTCAGTATACCGCACGCTAATACGTTCTTGCAGAGCCTCGTCTATGATGTTGAAGCACGCTCATCCCCGACGACGTTGCCTAGACATTCGGTCTGCTAAATTCCATTTTCAAGACGTACAGACAATTTACTTTTGTCCCCTATGAACGGTCGGCTACAATTGTTACAGCAAACCAGTTGGAAAAATTTTATAAGGAAAGTGAAACACAAGTGTAGTAGAAAAACGCATTGTTTAATTAAACCCTCTTAGTATATTAAGTTATGGGGTTGTTCATATTTTTAATGAAGATTTTGGATAATGAAGTAATGAAAAATTTTCAGTTTCTTTTAAAAATTCGAATTACTATCATTAATTTTATGATCCAAATCTTGAGAACAAGTCTAATCTGTTAATTTGTTGCATTGAAGCTCCATGCCCTTGTGGAGGATCTGGTATCTCCAAGCTGGTAAGTTCTTATTCTGAAAATGAAAGAACCCAATACGAGGCTGGTGGAGAACCCGGCCTAAATTAAAAAAATACTTTTTTTCCTCTATTAATCAGAGGAATCCATCCCTGAAAATAAGAAGCGTATAATTTCACGTCGTCCCCCAACGTGGGATTAGGAGTATTCGAAGAAGGAAAAATGGATAAGATCAAGGCGAAAACGGGCGCGGAGGAGAAGAAGGAAACGAATTTCACACAAATCCCCTGGAACCATAAATATTTCCGCAGATATGGGCTCACCGGGGAACGCGGATGGTAATGTAAGTTTGTTAACAAAGGGGGTTCGTTCTCTCCGAGGCTATGAGTGGGGAAGATGGGGGAGGACTCGGAGCAATAAGGAAGTAATCCAAAGGCCAAGTTTTGCTAACTCAGACATAGACAATTAGCCAAATGATCGCCACTTCCTAATTCTAGATTATCCTTTCCGAGTCTCGTTACTGGTAAGTAAGGGAGGCCCTTCCATGATTAGCCTATTGGACAATTTCGGCTAACACTTATTGCTCCCTCCAAGACGTCGGATTCCGAATTACCACGGTTCGATAATCCTTCCTTCTTTAAATCAATTGGATATGTAAATATTTATAGCTTTTCCGGCTTTCCGACTGGCACGCTCTTGCCTCCTTTTGATGGGACGCCATCTTCAATAGCTGCTACTTCAATTTACATCCTTATGATTATCTTCAAGTCCGATTTGCTTTCTAAGGTGTACGATGTCGCATTCCGAACCGGGTCGGTTGCAAGCTGAGATAATTGGGAATATAACTGGCAATTTAGGCAAAGAGTTTGTTCTACCCATATCTACCGTCTACCTATATTTTTCCGGTCACACCGTAATTTACGAGTTCAGATTTTGGGCGTTATGAGAAAAGGGGAGAGTAAGAGACTGTCCGTTAAAAGTCTTAGGCCTGTAATTAGCCCGTCCCCGCCCCCAAGTGAGAGAAATTTGAAGTGAGAATCGGCACGTCGATGATTTATAATCTCAGCATTTTGGGGGTGCCGTCAATCGAAGATTTCACGAGGCGCGTTATGAGGGGAAATTTCCTTGGATGGGAGAGTTTCGTGCGGGGCGAAGGAGAGGCGGAGACCTCCCAGCGAGACCTACCGCGAATGTTCGTCCCGTTTTTCGGTCTGTCCGACATCAGAAACAGGAAGTGCCCTGACGAAAACGAGCTGAAAGACACGTGCCTATGCCCGAATTCCGACAGCTGTTGGAGTTTCCACTGGCGGCACACAGTTGGCACGGAATCCGCCTTCAACCCTCTGGGCCCATCAAGATCCTCTAAACTGACGCGGAATGTTTTTTGGAGGATCCCCCAGCCTATGCAGCCGGTTAAAGGGATAACCTATCGACTTTACTCGTCGCGTCTTGAAAACAGTTTCAAGTTAAGGCCTAATTTTGTCTTAGATCAAGTCGGACTTCAACAATTTTGTTAAAGGTTAGCGGGAAATCCCGTGAGTTTAGCGATAGAGAATTTAAATTGGCGTCAAATAAATCAGTGTTGCCAATACATGACAGAAACACTGAAAGAAAATAAATGCAACTTCCTTAAACTAGCAAAATTAGCTTTCCTTTAGCAAATATGTTAGATTCGGTGTTGCCCTCAAGGAAGGACAATGTCACCGGAAATAAAGCTGAAGATCCATCGAAAACCCTGGGCCTAAATCAGAGCGGGAAAACGTTCAACGTCTCCGTCGTGGAATTTTGTACAATGAACGTTTAAAAATCAATCACTGTGTCCACGAGGATTCCGTGAAAACAGAAACGCGGAAAAGCGTCCGTCACAAAGGAGGAGAGAATCTCCGAACAAGGCTGTTGCACGTCCGAAAGAAAATGACAGGAAATAAAATAGACATGGAAAAGTGCCTCAGTGTTTTATTTCTCGTCTCTTGTGACCCTTACCCGGTGTCCGGACACTATTCATAAATCATCTCGAGAGGTCAAAGTTCCCCAGCTTCTATTGATCCTTATCGCTTTCCGTTTAGATAAAAAAGTGTTGAAAAAATTTGTTACTCTGCCCTCAGTGGGTTTATAAAGACGGAGTACAATAATAGTCTTTATTATTATTATCTCATAATAACAGACCAATGTTTATATCGTGCAAAATATGTTGCCTATAAAAAAAGGTCGAACTGATGATGGTAGTGCATTGAAATCGTTTTATATGTACGCAGAAGAAATTCATAACCTATACAGGGTTCCATATATGTACAGAACACATAAGCTATCTCAACATAAATGTTGTCCATTTATAAGCGTTATAAATTCACTATTTCGTAGCACACTTTAGCTTGTTTTAATTGTCATGTCGACATGGTCGATTACTAATGTTGTCTTGAAGAAAGATGAACTTCAGAAATTTTGTTAAACGGTTAGCAGGAAATCCTGTAATTTGAGATTGCCACAAAAACATCAGTGCTGCCAATACACGAGCAGAAACCACAGGAACAACGTTTCGCTGCCCCAAAACTCATGTGATTTCCTGCGAACCTTAAACAAAAGTGCTAATTTGCCTCAGGGGAACATGGAATTTAGTCCATTCTTACAAGGTAGCTAATCCGGCGAATTTAGGAGGTTGCACAGGTTTATAATTTCACCCTTTCTTGCCCAAAGTTACTTCAGAGCCATGCCAATTTAGCACTTTTGTTTAAGGTTAGGAGAAAATCCCATAACTTTAGCATGGATGCCCTTTCAGTGTTTCTGCTCGTGTATTGGCAACACTGATTTTTTTGGCACCAATCTAAAATCTTTAAAATCTGTTCAACATGGATCCTCTTCACCCCTCAGCAGCATCTTGTATTGATTGTTATATTTGCTAGACATAAAATTTGTCAAATCCAGCTTATGATTTCAATCGTTTTCATTTTTTAATTTACGTTTTTCTATCTTGTTTTTAGATTTAGTACATTTATTCTGCCTTATCGTTATCTATTTTGTAGGTCTTTATTTTAGTTTTGACTATCCTTTATAGGTAAAATACCGTGGTACAATTAATGAATAAATCATCTCAAAAGTAACTAAATTCCAAACTATTGTAATAAAACTTATGCTGTATTTAATTTTATGGTGTAAATAAAGTTGAGTGTTCCAAACATTACACCCGAATAAGGGGCGGTGTTACCGACAATGGAATGTAATAACACAACTCGTTCTAAAGTTTGAAATCACAAAGATTTGTATGAGATTACCGAAAAAAAATCCTTAGATAAACTACGTTAGTAGGAATAGTTTAGAAGGACGTGTAACGTTTTCAAAATAGAGATTGCTCTGTGGTTACGATTATAATCAATATGCTAGCAACGAACGAATGATTGTATTTTAACGAGTAATTCATTAGGAAGAAAGGTTCCTTTTTTACGACTAGCTCACGATTCAATGAGTGGGCCGTTTGTTTTTTTGTTTCTTTTGCCCCTAGACCGGGGCCAGGGTTAAAACGCATTACTAGAACCACTTGACAACTTGTACACTCTAAAAACGTACCAAACCCCGATAAATGCCTAGGATTCCGAGTTTAATTAAAAATTCAGGAAGACTGAGCCCGGTTCGTCCCGTGAAAAGCCGCACGTATGGAGAAACCTCGTTCCATAAAGTATGGGGGTAAAGCCACCCCACCGATTTTCGCCCGCGGACTTCCCGTTCGGGTAATATTTTGCTGGATAATTGACGTTGGGTTGCTGCCGATATTTTCGGAATTATTTCTCTCTCTCTCTCTCTCTCACACACACACACACACTCGTCTGCCGAATACGCAATAAGACGAAAAAGAGAAGCGGAGATAGAGGCGGAGGAGGGAACCTGAAAAAACGTGTATCCCAGCCGGTGTAATATATTTCAATTATTTTTTTTATTTTTTATTTCTCGCTCAAACCCCCTCTCGTTCTCCCACTCGATTTCTCGTTCCTTCGGCGAGCACGTTCACTCTTTCTCTTTTTGAACCTGATTCGCGGAATGTCGGGCTCAAAAGCCGTTCCAGGGGAAAATGGCTACTTCGAACGTACTCGCTAATCCATAACTTCACTTATATTGTACAACCGACAACTACAACTCCGTATAACCTAAAAAAGTATTAGAATTCCTATCCTAAAAAATAACGATTTCTCCACATTCATAAAGCATTTCTTTCTTAAACGAAAAACGACAGACGTTCTCGTCATGAGGACTTCTACATTATTTGGAAGGCAATACAATATACATTAAAATATACAATACTACCATTACTTTCTGTTTCATAATGGAGACACACACGTAAAAACAATAAAAGTACAAATCAGCTATACAAATGGAGAGGGAAATCAGGAATCAAACATATTTTCTGTTTCAAGCAGTGCAGGTTGCTTTCGTTAGTCGCTCGAACAGGTTGTGTTATTCCTTGGTTTACCTATTAACTATTTATGACTCAATGTTGTCATAGAATAACCAAACTCTAGAAATTGTGTTAAAAGTTGGCGGGAAATTCCATAATTTTAGTGATAGAGTTTAGATTGGCGCCAAATAAAAGTTTTGCCAATGCATGGGCAGAAACAGAGTAGGAACAACACCTTAACTCGTAGTATTTGCTGCTAACCTTAAACAAAATTGCTTATGTTGGCAATGCTCTGAAACAACTTTGGACAAGAAAGTGTCAAATTATAAACTGGTGCACCCTCTCTAAACTATTGGATTAGATACCCTTCTGCAAATTTTCTAAATTTGGTGTTGCAGAGAAACGTTTGAAGGTAAGACTACAATTGAAATACTGGCCGATCGGTTCACCAAAGTATATCTGATCTACGTCATATTTAGATTTAGTACTTATTAAGGATACTGTTTAAAAATAATAATATTGTCTATGCAGGAACACTGCGCACGCCCTAAATGCGCGATATTTCACGCCAACGTTAAACAAAATTGCTTAATTTGTGCGCAAGTTGTTATGTCCGAATCAATCTATCAATCATTTAACAAATGTAGATCAAATGGGCCATATTGAACAACAAATTTACAATTAAATTCACTTTTCTGACCTTCACACCGTGTGAAATAAACGAGTATTGACTTCATCATCATCACCATCATGTTTTACGGCAACAAACTGTAACACTACTTACACCATGCCTGCCACATTCCGGCCAACGCAAAGCGATGCAAGTGTTTGTTTTTTCTCCTCGTCGAAATAACGCTGCTGGTTTCTTTTTGCCATAACTTTGTCATTTTTTGACCGATTTAAAATTCGACTTCCCCGTTGTTTTGAGCGTAAAAAATCCTTTAAAATTGTATGTCAGGATGCATAGAGTCCTATTTGAAATTTTGAAGTTGAACTCGGCCTGAGGTACCTTGTATAATTTTTTTCCAAAAAAGGTAAAAATTTGAAGCTAGACTAAAACATATTAAACATTTTTGGACTGGTTGAAGAGAAATTCAGCCGGGCCATCGAAAAAAGGACACCCTGTATATGTTCAAAAGAGCTCTCTTCGCCAGTTTTCAACCTTTGTAAAGGTGTTTCTGATTAAGGATGAGTGATAGCCGAAGGATTAGATTGAACGCTTTCTTTTGGAAACTGATTTTGACGAGCTGTTTTGCAAAATGAAACTCAAGACTTTTACGTTTGATTAATGACGTAGAAAAGAGGTTGCGATGATTCGAAGGTCTTTGGTTGGAATGTTTTAATTCGGATCAGGTGAGATCCATTTAAATATAATAAAATATTAAGTGGTAATTTCGGATTTAAAGACAATATCACTTGGGAGGAAGAATCCGAATCCTTACATACCAAAAAATGGCCGTACCATAATAGGCTTTCCACTGGCCTAGATGATTTTAACAGCTTTTCATGAAACAATATGCACCTTACTTAATAAATTCCTAATGTTTTGAATCTGTCGTCCATCCAGTGATGTCTATCGTCCTAAAAACAAGGTGCCTGTTCATAAAAAACGATGGCTAGCATGATATGGACAATTACAGGCCTAATGCCCTGTTATCTATTTTTATTAAAGTCTTCCCAAATTAAAGTATAACCGACTAAGGCCTATATTGAAAGGTTTATTTTCAAAATTCATTTTGACGTTCAGAAAATTTCTGTCCACGATGATTCCCTCAATTACAAACCTGAGAAAATAATAGGCTTAAAAATGAAAAATCTATTAGTAGTAGGTAACTTGTTGACCTAGCAAAGGCCTTTGATCTTCAACCATGACTTATTAATTACTTACAAGTTCTGGTCTATGTTTGCCTGGATTGGTTTAGGTCGTACCTTTCTGTTCGCTTTCAAATAAATGGGCGTTCTTCTTCCACTATTCTTGTTATTACCGGGGTTCAAGTCTACGGCCACTTTTATTTAATGTTTTTATCATTCAGCGGCTTGGTAGTAGCGTTAAGGTTGGATCTTCCTATCTATTCTACAGATGATGCCGCTATCATTCACTAGTGTAGCTGAATTAAATTTGAATGAGTCGATACGTCAGGTAAATAGTTGACTGCGTTAAAATTGGTTAAAAGGGCCTTGAAGTAAAGAATTTCAATTTTAATTTACATGGAAAATCGTATTATTATCTAAATTTTTCATCTTCAAAGCCACGACACCTATTTGTAAAGATTATTTAATTATTTTTAAGTGTAAGTTTATTAATTTATTTGTAATATGCGAGGGAACTACGAGGTTATATTAACCCTCGGAGTGCAGGTGTTCGAACACGGGACGGACCTTAACCTTACAGTGATGAGCGCCGTGTCGACGTCTAAACCGTTGCGGCCACCGACGATCAAATGATTCAACTCTATTCCGTTAACGTTTAACACAGGTAGCACAGCGGCTAGGGCGACCGACGCGTATTCGCCAGGCTAGCGTTCCTCGGTTCGAACGCGACTCAGCACTTGGAATTTTATTTGAGAATATTTCGAAAAAAAAAGCACTGCAAACACGGGGTCAGCGACACCGAACGGATAGTTGGCGCTGCTGCATAAGTATTCTTTATGTTTAAATTTAATTTTCATTATCTGTGTATTTATCTCTTCATAGAGGAATTTTGTTGTTTTCATGTTGTTTATTCATGTTTTATCGTCGGGCTGTGTATCGCAGGCTGAGAAGGGAGTAAACCAAAAGGGACTTTTATTAGCGAGAGATAAGCGGAGAGAATTGTCTGTCCTGTTGTAGTAAGGAAGAACGAGCCCGAATCGCCGGCACCAGTCGAAAATAAATTGCGACAAAAGTTTCCTTATCGCTAAATTCTTACTTTAACCGGTCATAACGTTGAACAAAACCTCGTGAACGAGGATGTTTTATAAAGACGGAAAAATCCAGTTTACAAGGAGAAAATTTAAGTGGGTACACAGGTGGGAAAGGCTTGAGGCGAAGTCCGCCATTTTACATATAAGCGGGCTGAAGGCCCTCACTCACACTCACTCACTCTCGGGCCGCATACACAACCCTCATTCTCTCTCTCTCTTTCTCTCCCCTGCAGCCTCTCCCATATTTTAGAGGATCAGCTTCGCCGCAGGAATCCCCATTGTTGTACACATTCCACAGGCCATTCTAGCTCAAAACTCACCCACCCACCCGTTCGGTATTAAACATTTAACTCAGCTTTTCATTATTAATCCCTTCTACGCTCTGCTCGCCTTTATTAAATTTGTTATAATTATATCCCCAACCCGGGCCGGGTCTGTCCAATATAGAGAGCTTTAAAAAAAATACCAACGCGGAAAACCACACACCAGCCCACCACAGTTCTTTCTTTTGAAAGAATCACAAATGGAACATACAAAACAAAATATCCCTAAAAAGTACACTTTTATATCCCAATACATGAAGAAAGGTAAATTTACAAAATGAAAAAAAAAGCAGGTAATTAAACCAAATCTAAGCCAATAAACTATCAATGATGCTATTTGTTTTCTTGGCCAAACCTTCAATCGCTTCTTAAATTAACAACATTAACAGTAATAAAAGACTATTGTTATTATTATTATTAAATTTATTAAATTTGATAAAGCATTGCTAAGCCCGTGAGTTTAGGTCACAGTTTTTCATTCAATGTTTCTTCTTCTTGTATTGGCAACAATGATTTTTTTGCTCCCAATCTAAAATCTCCATCTTGGAATCTTTATGTCTAACTTGCCTCTTCACCCCACATCTATCAATTGTCATATTGGGCAAGCATAAAATTTATCATATCCAGTTTATAATTAAATCCATTCTTACCCGAAGTTGTTTCAGAACAAAGCCAACTTTGGTGATTTTGTTTAAGGTTAGCAGGAAATCCCGTTAGTTCACAGAGGGCACAATGTTGTTCATGCCCGTGTATTGGCAACACTGATTTTTTGGCACCAATCTAATCTCACGCGATTTCCCGTTAGCCTTTTAACAAAATTACTAAACTTCTTCTTGCTCTAAGACACGATTAGGCCACAAAGGTTCAAACGTCTACATTTGTTCTTCCTAGCTAACTACCCCGGGTTAATTAAAGTGACCTCGATCTTAATCCTAATACAAATCTAATCGGCAATTACTCATACATCCGGCGGCCGTTTGTCATTTTCGCCCGTCAGATATCATTCCGCTCTTCCATAGGAGTAATCATTAATAATTTTTATTGGTAAATTAATGTTATCACGCCGGTCCAGCGGAGGGAAAGCGAGCAAAAGTTATCAGAATAATTTGGTCTCGTTACTCTACGTTTTTTTTAAATCGCAGAGAAAGAAATACCCCTTTCAGATTTGGTTTCAATTAAGTTCACCGCCATGTTCCAAAGACACATTTTGACAGAAAAGCGGTCTGATATTGGCACTCGCCAGTCGCAAATCTCTTAAGCTATTTGAATTTGAACCAATTCCGGATCGTTTCTAGGTCAAATGATCCGTCGTTAGTTTTGAACCGAATTTTCAACATTGCCCGCTTCCAAATGGATGTTTCCAGGATTGTGTTATACATGTTTAACTGAGGCCATGAGGTAATATGTGGGGCGTCGGCGATGCCAGCCTGGTGATTGACAGCTAACATCCTCCTCTTATTTATTTACAGGAATCACTCACGCACCCACCACCGCCGACTTCATTCCCCTTAAAACCTCCCTCGACCATTATCTACAATATACATTAGTTCTATTTTTTACACTTACACCACACGTGCTCCGAGGTCGGAGAGAAGGCCCTTCACCTGAATCATTTATTTCGAATTGTGAACGACAAAGATAGAAACAAGATCGTCGAATATGCCGTCTACTATTCGAGACGCACAAATCACCCGGAACGCTTCTTGAGAAATGTTCAGAGATAGGCCCGTCCCACCAGACATATTTTCTGGACCGTAGAGGTCAATCCGTTCTCTCCATCTCTCCCAACGGATGGTGATATCCTCTCTCATACCTTTTACCCACAGTTAGGTTTTACTTCAGCAAAATTCAATAAACCATGGAAAACGATGTTTCACTTTTTTTGGTTTAAAAAAGCTCTTCAAAATGTGTTAAATTAAATGACTTAAAATACATAATCAAACGCAGATAATGGAACTTTTAATACTTCGAAGGTAATATTTAAAAAAATAAATATGGAAGTCAGACAGAATTAATCAAATGGTTTCCTCTTTCAACTAAATTGTATTAAACTATAAGCATTATTACCTTTTAGAAAATTAGCTAAATTTGGTGTGCTCTCAAGTCGATGTGTGTGTTTAAAAACGACTGTGAGACGAACGTATACTGCTAAATGATCGATACAACAGGATCCTTTCTTCCATTCTAAGTGGAGAAGACAATCTTTATTTTTAAGTTTTAGTTTTAGTTTTTATCTGAGTAAAAATGTAATTTCGCGTGTCGATTTTCGAATTTACCAAGCGGATCGTCAGCTCCTACTAGACAAAGGTCCTTTCCTTTATTTCTGAGGTGAACGCACAGCAAAAGGCCGGCGACGAATTATTCTGCCAGTAACCATGAAGCCATTAACTCTTATGTTCCCCTGGGCTCGGCTAATGAGCCTCGGATCATGGACGTCCGTGAACGGCGCATTAGCTTCCAAAGACGATGGCCAACCCTCTCGACGACGGCGAACATGAAAAATATACCGATAGCAGAGGAAGAACATGAAAATAAAGCTTAGCGATAAAATTGTAACCTCATTTCCCTAAAAGAAAACAGAGTTTCTTGTCATGAAATAAAACGCTTCTCTAAATGTAAAAGACCAAAGAGAAAGCGAATAGAATAAAACTTGTATTGTTAAAGTAATGCTAATTTATCCATGATTTTCACTTATTAGCGCGTTTTGTATCTGTATGAATGTAATTACTCCCACGATAATGATGAGTTTTTCCGTTCGCTTTTGCCACGGTGAAAATGTCGGAATCGTCTGGTAGAAGCGATTTTCCTCCGGACAGAAAGGGTTCCCAATGGCTTTTCATTTCCTTAGGAGTAGTTCATTAAAAAGGTGTTAGGGAGGCTATTAGGTGGGCCTTGCTATTACTCCCTGCGGGGTCGACCCCTCGTGCAATCAATACCAATACACACTTCCCTCGCAAACAATGCAAATCACAATGCTAGTCACCAGTTTGATACACCCGCAAACACGTACCGAAAAATATCAAATCTCGATCGCACAATGGTCACGGTGAATTATCGAATTTTCCTAATTACTTATTTTATTCAATATCCGACTGTCATTTTAACAAAAGGCGGAGTGAATCATACCCGTTGATTTTTATTTAAACAGAGAATCGGAAAGTCGCAAGTTTATATCGCAATAGAAAAGAAGCTCAAGTAAATGGGAATGGTTTGCCCAAAACCTTTCCAGAGCTCACCTTGTGCCACTCGAATGAAATCCCATTCAAATAATAAAACAAAAACTTCTTGACAAATGGGAATGCATATTTTACCAAAAATAAAAAAAGAAGAATTGAACTGAATTCAACAAAATCTGAAAATTAATTCACCCCAATACAAAAACCTGGATTGCCATCGAAATAATAAACGATAGCCGCTGACAAAAGTATCTAAGCTGTCAAAATAACTGAATGCAAAACGGCACCTTTCCGCATGGCTTATCCCAAGTCACTGATCCAAAACTTGCGATGACATAAATGAAAGGCTGACGTAAATAAAATAAATAACGAGGAAATGCGGACTGCTCTCTCTCTCTCTCTCGGAGCTCCTTCCACCGGGAATGCGTCGAGACAGCTTATTTATTTTCTTTGGAATAAAGTTTTTCAATTGATCTGTCAGCATTGAGCACCCGTTAAGTGACGTTTTATACAAAAATAGGTGTCTCTTCGACAAAACGTCGTAACGGGATTGATGACATCTCCTTTAAAAATAACCATTGATTATCTGTTGGTACCTTTTTGACAACCTTCAAATATTTTTGCGGGCGTATTGACATAAAAGAGATTTAGCGAATGTTCCAACGGTACGGATTGCGTTATATCCGACGATACCTCTTCCCATCAAGAAGATCAGGATACATAGACTCCTATATATGTATACATTACACACAACACAGAAATGTCATTTCGCCAATTTAAGTAAAAACGTGCCGATTAAGAAATCAACTTGATTGATGATGTTGATGAAAAAAGAAGAAGAAGTGGGCTTCCTACTGGGTTATTGTACTTTCCCAGTTCTGTAGTTCAGTTTGTCTATTCGATCCTTATCTTGTTAAGTACTAGGTCAATGACTGTCCTTGTTACTATTACTGCACGGGGTTACCTTTGTATACCAGGTTATGCCTCCATTGCGCGTTTGCTTCAGATTCGAAGACGATATGAGTGGCTGTTCCTTCCTCCTCATTGCATAATTTACAAGCGGGATCATGATTTAATACGCCAATATTGCCAGTGACCACTAGTCCTATTACTCTCAATTTAGGTCTCTTTAACTGTAACCGTAAGTTTACCAATCTTGATGAAAGTTGTTTTTAACATAAGATTACTGTGTTTATTGTACAAACTAAAATTCATCCTCAGTCGCTTATCAGTTATCATAAATTCCTAAGTACTTGCCGTGCTTAACACAATAGATTAATTAAATTCTTAGGATTTCTCGTATCAGTTTTCTTTTCTTGGAGAAAAGGCAGATAAAATATCTATTCGACAGACTTAAACCATGGGAAATTTCGAGAAATATCCCTTAAATTTAAGTTTTTATGTTTTTGTATCGTATAACCATTGTTTTTTTGCCTCACAAAAGATGTCTTTTCCAAGTACAAACTTAAAGCCTTATCGATGTAACAGCAAACGGGGCTATCTTGATGAGTGTGGCTATTGATATTTATTACATGTCAGTGTTAAGGGGAAGACGAGGCTAGATCAGCCAGTTAATCTATAGTAAATCTTCATTCTGACAATGACGATGGAATTTTTTAGACAATCGACATCAATTTAAGTAAACACTGGCCGAATTGAGACGGTTTAGAAACAAAAAGACGGTACTCATCGGGTGGGGACTCTTAGGATTAGCCTCATCCTGGCCTTGGCGGAGCAATGACACCCAGGTGGGGATCGATCCATTTCAGACCATCCATTAGTTTCCATGGTTCCACTTAGAGCCAAACATTAAAATCTATGTTGCCATAGGCCCTTACACTTATATTTCCCTGATAGAAAATCTACTCTTTTGTTACAATTAGGAAGTTGTTATTAATTGGCTCTACTGCTGATAATGACGGGAGAAGATGGCTCTTTTTCCCTTCCCATCTGGTTGCCATCGATCCGCCAAGAACGCCTCTTCCTCCGACAAGGGTTTTTCATGTTTATTAAATTTTTTTTTTTCTCTGATCAAAAATTTATATTAAATGATGTCCCACGGTTGTACCCTCACAAAAATATATTAAAATTAATTCGATACTGGAGTGAAGTCTCAAGGAAGCACTAGTGTTAATTCAGTTGGGTGCCGTCAATAAACTGTAAGAGCTAAGATTCAGCGGAACGGAGACAATAGGAAAAAAAGCTCTGTTTTCCAGTGGAAGATAAAAAGCATTTTATCTTTTCACGCGTAATAAATTAAAGTATTTATTTAAAATTCAGCTCTTGGAAGGAGGAATTAAATCAGATTTAAAGGACTAACAGTTTAAATTAAAATACGGAAACGAGTTTTAGCTTAATTTATTTGGGGCCTCTGGCAGCGTTCTTAGCTAATTGTTTTACTAAGTAACAATAGGATTTACTGCTGTTTAATATGTACTTTGCAAATAAATTTCAAATACCTTTCTCCCCTTTTCCCCGGGTTATATTTTAGAAAGGGTTCCTTCTTCCGCTCCCAACCCCCTTTTCTATACCTTCATTCTACGTTCATTAGAAAGACTGGTTTCGGATTGGGCTCAGATTGTCTGTTAGTGTCGAGGGCAACGCGTTCGGTTGCGAGGGTCTCAACCCCCTTCAAAATCGCATTTCCATCCCGGGACCCTTTTTCACCCCACAAAACTACCGGCGGGTCGCCCAGGGGCTAATTTTTTAAGCCAAGTTGGAAAAGCATTTTCGATCGTTTGCAAGTGCCGATTACTATCAGGCGAGTCACAGACTTACGAAGCAGTTCAATTAAATTGCGAAAAATTGCCTTATAAAAATTACAACTACCAAGGCAAAATGCACAAAACGACTCAACATTTTTTGAATTTATGTAGTTTACTCTTCTTGAATTGATGTGGGGTGTTGTCTGCGAGTCGGTGAACTCATACTGAACCGGCACTGGGTCGGACTCACTCTTCGGTTTGTTATTTGAACCGCGGTTAAACAAACCCGCCAGCCAAGACGGACCCAATAAGTGACCCGAACCCATTCAGCATGACTTCATTAATTATGTTTTTTTACAGTCACCTATCATGGTCCGCCTATCTCGCTGATTTTTGTCGGCTCAGGCGTGTCTCGACATTTCGCCATCTTATTTGGGTGATTTTCGTATAATCGTCCGTAACGCGTCTGAACCAAAAACAAAATCAAAAAGATATCTACCAAACAATAGATCCCGCAGACTACAAAAGGAAAACGAACAATTCTTTATTTATCCTCATGTACTATTAATACCATTAATTTTTCGTACATGAAAAAATAAATGTTCTAGCGAATTAAATACGTTCTAAACGAACACACTACTGATGGTTAGAGAGATTAGGGTATTTTCCCTTAAGAGGGCAATTTTAAGAACTCCACTGACAGAAATTTTTCTTTGAGTATAATTTTATATTAGTTTTCCATTGACAGAACTATCCGTCGTTGTTTTTTCGGCCGGTCTGAGGATTCCAACCATCTACGTAGTTTATGAAGGACAGTATCGTGAGGAAGGGGGGGGGGCTCTAAGTTAGGTGGTTTTCCAGCCATGGCACGGGAATGCCATTGTCCCCGAAGACCCTATCACAAACGCCATACTTCAATCGAGCGGAAACTAGGCGTGGACAGAGCATAATACCTATAAATAATCCCAGTCCCCGTCTTTTCTATCGGTACCCTTGAAAATATATATCGGGACAGTTGGACAAGTTGAAGACCGGCAAAATTTACAAGAACGGTGTAACGTGAAATCGGAGGTAAAATATAAATACCAACCTGATTCCATGTTTTTCACTATAGAATAATTTTTGTTAGAATGAGACAATATTTATTTGATTTAGGAGCAAAGAACGTTAGAGATCGTTTTTGAAATACAATCGTACAAATGCAAAGAAGACAAGGGGAAACGAGACGGAGACAATATTTGGCTCGAAACTGACACTTGTTTTGTTGGATGGCGTGGAATTTCAGACATTTCATTGCATCTATGAATCTGGGTCACAGTTATAAGTACACCACCAACTGTTTGTCACAACGAAACAGCGATCGGCAAAGGAAAAAAGCGGAACGCCGATGTTCCAATGGCGAGGGCGTGCATTCCCGATTCGATCCGGTCCTCTTTTTTCTCCTATGCTTCCACACCTACTTCAATTCCGTCGACCGGTAGATATCCCGGGATGGGTGCTTTTTTCATTCTTTTTCTTTTCCTCAGCCACCTTTTTAATGGCGTCCAGCGGTTAAGAAAGTTTGGAATGAAGAGCATAATAAAATAGAAGGTTTCTTTAGGACTTTAATTTTTACCAATGGTATTTCCCTTCTACCTATCGGTTTCTTCCGGGCTGCGCGGTGATGAACCTATTTGGTCCTATTTCATCATTCTAATCTGCCCAACTTCGCTGTTTTACGTCAGACTAATTATGTCATTTCTTTGTTACGTAACATAATATTCTTGTCTATATTTAAAAACAGACATACGTTGGTAATACACAAATACCGTGGAAAAGCACAATTAAATATTTATGTATTCAATTATGCTCAAAACTAACTTATAGATGACAATACAATCGATTCATAAATTATTTCCGTCAATTAATTAAATGTACCACTTCAGTGTTCTACTTCTTTGTTTACCCTACCAGATAACGGGCGTTGGTCATTATGATCGCAATGTTGTGTCAACAGTAGCAATAACGAGTGATCTTTGGTCGGACTATTGTCCAAGGATTTTCAGCCGTGTTCTTTTCTTCTCCTACTAGCATGTTTCTCTCCGATTTCGCCTTCTAGATATTAAGCAATACGCATTTTATCTGGGTGACGTAGAACTGTTCAGTCCCAAACCTCGTGACTGCACTCTTTTCGCTTTGGTAAATACAACCTTGCCTTTTATATCCTTGCTTTTATACCTTTAGAGTGGTTCCATAGGCTCAAATGGCAGCCTAGCTATCTTCTGGACCCGCTCTCTCTATAGTGACATTGTGTGTCCTGATTGCTACGTCCGTGATAGGTCTCTTAACGATAACCGTAAATTTACTCTTTGCCCATTTAGTTTTAAACCATGTACCCTCTATGATACCCTATCGAATACGCTTTTGCAGTTGTTGGGTGTTTGCAAATTAAAACGGTATCCACACATCGGATGTTATTTATTACGGCAAAAAGGTTCCCAGGTGGACTGCTATTCATATGATTTACTTCATGTGTCAAGCATTTTTCCTTAAATTTACAGGTTGACAGTAAAAATGCTGTAAAGTGTGAGAACAACCCTCATCAGCATATAAATCAAATTGTAAATTGCACTATTGGAGTATTTCATTATAAAATCAAATTCAAGAGCATTAAGCATATAGCTTCAGGCAAGTATAAATTTTCTTGTTGTAACCCCGTTACACAAGCCGACCAGAGATGATGTAAAATTGCTTGACACATCTAGCATAACCATCTAGACTAGATTACTAATAACCCATGTATCGATTTTATCGGTACAACCTAGATCCGAACTGGCCAAATTATGGACGAAATTTTTCTCAACATAGATCAAACAAACGAGCTACAGTGGCCATTCTCCGATTCCTACGAGATTTGCGACCTTTTCGTTTTCAAGACCGAACAATAATTGGCTATGCTCCTCTATACCAAGAAGATAGTGATCCTTAGAGATCAACGTTCACTTAGAAAACAAGCAAAAGGTGTGCTATTGCTGATTTAGATCCTACCCTCATTTCAGCAAGGAAACGTTGCCTATGGCTTTAATATTTTTTTAAACAATTCCTATCATGATTTTCCAATCCCAAGTGCAACTTGGTTCAAGAATCCGAGAAAAAGAAGATATCAAGAATAAATCCCCTCCTATTCTCGGAATCTATTTCAAATGATTATTGAAAATTTGCTTTGTACTTATATAATTATTATAGTTCATTCAATCTGCTTCAAGAGTGAGCGAAGGATTTTTGCACGTGTTAAATCCTCCCCGCTATTTTACAGCAGGGGGCTAAAATTATTATTAGTCATTTTGCATAGAGACAAGACATTAGGGAGAATTAATTTCATGGGCACGGCTGGTAGGTCTTATCTCGGGGCAACAATAGATCCTTGTTTACCGAAGCCGGATTCCAGTGGGGTTGACACATGTGGCCCCGTCGGGTGGTGGTGCAACATGTGCAAGAAACAACACCAGCTCTCGTTAATGCAGAGGGAGGAATTTCGAGGGTAAACGGAAAGAAAGATATATCGGGCGGGTTTGATTGGATATGAGGGAGATTGGAGGCTCCACGGCGGTGTTTCCAGAGGGTCTGAGACATCCGAAAGGCTTAACGCCTGTCACCCAACTTCTCGGCAAGTTCTAATTTCCGTGAACCGGGTTTAGAACCCTCTCTCCACGCTAATGTTCACTTGACTAGTTCAATTAGAACACGGCAGACCCTCCACGCCTTTTAATCCCCGCACTCGGTCAAGTTTCGCACTCCGGGAGGAAAAATCTCATAAATCCAATCGAGCCTCGAACCGATTCCACCTTCACTGAAAAATTGGAGATACAATTGGCTTTTTATAATCTTACTCTCTAAGACATTCGAAGGATTTCCAAGTGGCATAAAAACCGGTAGATATTAAGCAAATTTGTTTTGTTGTAAGGCCTGAAAAGCAGACATTCTATTTATTTATGGCCTTATGTTGTATTAGAACATGACGAACTATTATGTTAAATGATTAGCCGGAAATCCCTCCAGTTTAATGATAGAGGTTAAATTGGCGCCGAAAAATCAGTGTTGCCAATACACGGACAGAAACTGCGGCCGCCTAAACGCCTCATTGAATTTCTTACTAATCGTAAACAAAATGCTAATTTCTGCATTACTCTGAAGCCATTGTGAGCTTGTTATGAAAACATGACAGAGGATATCGATAAGACTAATCTTTGAATTTATGACTTATCAGAAACGAGAGAAAATGATTTTACGTCTTCAGCTTTAAAATTAACTAAGGAACGTGTTGATAAGAGAATAAAGATTTCTTTAATTTCAATCAAAGTTTCACGTTAAACTGGCAAAATTTTTAATCAATCTCTTTATTTCCCTCACTGTTTGTTGGTTAGTTTTTCTTTAAAGATCAAGGAGATTTTTCTTCTTTTTTTCTACTATAATTATGAACTTTTTTTTAATGTTTCGGGCATCAGGCATCGTATCTGTCCGATTATCCCAATGCTCATAAAAGTTGTTCAGATATCATGACATGCGGTCTGGTCTCACGATATCTGAACAATTACCTACAAACGGTCACTAATCTCTACACACGTTCATAACAGTTTAAATCAAAATAGTCATCTACTCAACATACAATCATAAAATGTGATGTTCTTCTTTGGACATTTATATGAACGTGGAAAGATGGGAGACGCACTACTAAAGAGATTCTGTTTTGTCCGTGTAGGATCATTGTAAATCATCGGCTAGCATCCTTACCCCAATAAACTATAAGTGGCGACTACAATAAAGTAAGAAGAACAAACGGGAGCAAAAGTAAATCTGTCAATGAGTATTTTAAAAGAGATAAATGTCCCGGGTTAAATATATTGAGGGGGCAGTTAAAAAAAATGTTAAGGAAGGCTATATTCAAGTGGGAAGTAGGTGTTTGTGGTGGTAACCACATGGCCGCTCCCATATGGCCTACAGGCCAAACTCTATTCATCCAAACAAACGACACGAAATTCATCTGAGGCCTGGGGAAACGTTTCACTTTTTAATCTAGAGCGACAACGAGGGCTTCTTCTAGTTTTAACGGAGGAGTAATGAGAGAGGAGCCTTTGTTATTAGAGTTTTCCCCCGAGGGATCGAGAGGGTAGGTTCTGTTTATATTTGCGATTGTATGTGTATGTGACAATATGTCAACTGTCCCGGATAATAAGATTTTCCCGGGCGGAATGCTTCACAACACATGCTCACTCGTACTCACACAGACGGAATTCTAGAATGATTAATCGATGTAATTACACTAGGCCCGGCGGCCCCTCAAGACTAATTGTTGTCCGACTAGGAATGAGATTTGCTAGAAATCACCCACTGGGTTCTAAGTCTAAGGTTATTACAAAAGGGGTTCCCATTCCACCCTCCGACTAATTACCGCCCCCTCTGGCATTCGTTCCCTCTGGCGCCGTTTCTAAATGTTATTTTTGTAAATATTTGCCTCTTTACTTACCAGTTGTTGACTTGAAGTATGGTTAGCCCAGTGTCCTGGGCTAGTTGTTTTTTCTGATCCTCAGAAGGGTAGGGGTGCTGAAACAGAACAAAGCCCATTGAATTGACTGTATTACTAGTAAACTATCACACCTTTTAAAACATAATTACGTTAATAATTAAATAAAAATATAACTATAATATCGATCTATTCGGGTTGCGTCTTACAGGTCGTATTTCTTAAGTTGAACTTTATCTTAATAATCAAATCATACTGTTTTAATGTTAGAGGTAAACTGAAAAAGCATTACAAGTATTTTAGTCGGACTGCTACTGAGTGAACCCCATCAGGTGCGATGGTTTGTATTGTAATGTGCTCGTATATAAGTTCAAGACGAAAATATCCATAAAATGTTAATTAAAATAGGAAAAGGAACAAATCGGGTTGATAGATTATCATAGGGTAAAGAAAGAGTAAAATAGAGCGGTTGGTGAAACTGCTACAACTAAAAACTGTATTTAGCAGATAGCATTTATGAATTAGATGATGCGTAAGAAGATAACAAAGAAAAAAAAATTATTTACAAAAACATTCCTTTGTCTGTAATTCATAGAATAACATTATAAAATTAAAAATGAAGGGAGGTGCCACCCACTGGTGACACATCCAGGGCATCTCAGCCGAAGATCTCTGTCCTCCTGTCTGTCCAGGTAGGGTTAGTGTGGAAAATCTTTGTATAGTAGAGGTTTAGTGAAGGGAAAAAGGTATTGTGGAATTTCTGATATACCATATACGATGTCCGGTATGCCATAAGACCTATGGAGGTCAGTGTGAATGGTTTTATCGGAGATATTTTATGAGAGAGCGTTGACGCACATATCGGAGGAATGACTGTTTTGGAAGGGTTTATTCGTTGGTAGACTTGTCTCAGGGAGAAGAACTGCAGTTCGTGTCTTGTTGTTTCACGAGATTGTGTGGTTTCCACGTCATCGACGTACAGTCCAAGGTATCGTACTATGTCAGCAGCCAGTAGCATTATATCATTTTGACTTATCGAAGGCAAAGATACTTTCTTAAACGCTAAGTGACTTGAGCACATTTTGTGTACTTTGGTTTTATTTTACACTACTAAACTGCTAATAGGATTAGATAGGAACAGGTGGATTTTCCAGATAGGAGTTTACAACGAAGGGGGGGGGGTTGGTCCGAGAAAGAGAAGACATCCGTGTCGTCTGCATACGTGGACATGAACTGTGTTTGAGGAAATTGTAATGACAGCCGTGTATGTTGTAAAGCATACATCCTTGACTAATACAAATTTTACAAGAATACAAGAGGAAACGGATGTTCCGTAACAAGCAGGAACGGGGGGAATGCATAAGGTAGAATCTTCTTGATTGAACAGAAAAAAGGTAGAGTTGAAATTTGAATGTAGTAGTACACTAGTTCATTTTTATTATTTAATATGATAACACAAATTACTTCATTATTTAATTTTATTTTGATTTGTTTTAATTTTTCTTCAATTAAAGTTTTATAATTTCTTGTGTACCTAGGTGGTTAAGGTAAAAATGAAAACATACACTTTGAAAATGCAGAAAATGATGTGCGTATAGTAGCCTGAGTACGAAAACAAAACTATACAATGGGGTTCGACAAGACTCCGTGTTAAGTCCACTTCTCTTTAAAGTATACGATAACGTATTAGCGCTACCTATAAGCAGCATTAAGAACAAATGCATATGATATTCGCAGGGTATTTGATTCTTAGTAATTTCTTTTTTTCTGTACTTTATGTATTGTATCTAATTAATAATATTATATATAATTATATAATAAGTAGGTGAAAAAACATTGGTCTATAAAGTTTTTCATATGACAGAGAGTATTTTATGGTTGATAAGTAAATGATAATTGTTGTTAATTCTGTTGAACTTATGCATGCTTTAGCTCTTTATAGTGTAATGTTGTCTTAGAGCAAGAATTTCCGCAATTTTGTTAATGGATAGCAGGGAATGCCGTTTTTTGAGAATGTCGCCAAAAATATCAGTGCTGCCAATACACGAGCAGTAAAGACATTGAGTCCGCATTAAACTCACGGGATTTACTGCAAGTTGCTAAAGTCGGCTCTGTTCCGAAACAACATTGGTCAAGAAAGGGTTAAGTCCAAGTCAGTGATGCAACTATTACAGTATATGTTACAATTATAAACTGGATATAAAACATTTCTGTTGCTAATATAACAATCGATAAAAGATGTAGTGGTGGGGTGAGGTCCTGTTGTAGGTTAAAGAGTCAAAGATGGAGATTTGAGTGTGATGCCAAAAAAAATCATTGTCCAATACAAGGAGGTAAAACATTGAGGGGAAAACCTTCGCCCACGCAAAATCGTGCAATCTATTATTCTAAGGCTTTTTTCTTTTTTTAATGGAACTATCATAGTCAACCTCATGATGTGTGTTACAAGAGAAATGCTTGTCAAGTCGATTTATGTAATGTTTGTTTGACTGCGAATACATAAAATATAAACAAATGCCACTGGTCTCGGCTCACAAAAGGAGTTTTGCAATTAAACCGGCGAAACCGTCCTCCCAAAGGAAATACTCGACAATAAAAGACGTCGACCAGAGATAATATATTACAGTAAACGAGGGAAGGAAGAAGGGAGAGAAAAGGACGGAATAAGAAGAAAATGCGGTTTGATAACGTTATAAAACAAATAAGACAATAGTAATTAAAGGTTTAACGAGATGTGCTAATGAGAGGGGTGAAAGTAAAACATAATGAAGGAGGTGTGCCTTTTAGAATTATAGGTATGCCACGCCTCTTCCTACCCCTCGCATTATGCAAAACCTTTCGAGCCTCCACCAAAAATCTCGTATAAATTGACAGTAAAATTCCTTCTGAAAGGGCCATCAAGTTGTAGAGGAGGGGCCACCCTCTATTATCACATGAAAATTACTTGCTACCTACGTAAACCGACTCTTATCTCTTACAATTTTAATTTAATCTTTTTCTATATCCCCTCGTCTTTAGCAGTTTCCTTTTTATCTTATTTTGTGTTTTTTAATTAAAATAGGCAAAAAGTGTTTGGGAGGAGGTAGTGAGCAGATGTCCAATAAAGGCCAACCACCTGCCCCCCCACCGAGTCGCTCCTATTCCTAGACAAACAAACTACACCTTGACCGACAGCAACTACCTTTTTACACTGGCTAATTTTTAGAGAATAATCGTTCAATTTGTAAACGCAGGAAATTTAACTGAGGAGTTGGTACAATACCAATTCAATAAATAATCGAAAACGCCGGCCAACTATTGTAGAACAAAAAAGGGATGAACACACTAACTTGTGAAACGGGAAACAA
The DNA here is from genome assembly GCA_039619505.1 of Cimex hemipterus. Lineage (NCBI taxonomy): Eukaryota > Metazoa > Arthropoda > Insecta > Hemiptera > Cimicidae > Cimex > Cimex hemipterus. The sequence continues at coordinate 34,222,337 of CM077101.1, forward strand.
ATACACACAGGACGGACAGGACAACAAAACAAAAGACTTACAAGGTACGCATCAAACCTAATAGACGAAAAATTGAATTATGCAACCTACTTAATAGAAAACAACCACGAACCATCCACAATACAAATAAATATGAAACAACAACATCATATGGGTGAAAAATGAACATACTCGAAAATTTAGAAATAAGCTCATAAATAAATTTAACGATAACTCACAAAAATCGTTTATACCATTTAAAACATTACGCAAATGGAAAAGTCAAACAAACGAAGACCAACTAGAATGATAAAGAAAACATCCCGAATTAATCCAACAAACACAACGTCCGAGTCCCACAATCATCCCCGAATCATCTGAATCACCCAAACTCAACACCGAAGATGCCGAAACGCGACCAACAATCAGCGGTGATAAGCAAACCAAAGTGTTAGGTAACAAACTATAAATTTAATACGTGCTAAATGTATTATTACTTGACCGAAGGACGAATGAAACTGCCAGGAAGAATTGTCAGATTGTCTCGATCTGCTAATAAATCGTAGATGAAAACTCCGTCGTATTCGATTTTGATCTGACACAAAACGGAAGACGGCGAGAAGCCGAAATTCCTCTTATCCAAACAACGAGGATAGGCAGACCAAAATGATCGCAAGATTGAATATGAAAAGGTTGCTCCCGTTGAGCAAGAAAGAGTTAATTATTAATCAGCTTATTAAGGCCCATTATACTAAACACACGTTGGTTCGTGGATAAGGGTAACAGTGAATTATTTTTAATGTAGATTATATTTGAATTTTATTAATGGAAATCAATTAGAAATGAAATTTTCCAGGGTTCGGCTTTGACATTCGCATCAACGATTAGCATAAAAAAAGAACAGAATTATGAATCCGAGTTTTGAAAAATTTGAAATAGAACTCTCCCTCCATGAAAGTGGAGTCAACAAGTTCGAAGAGGTAAGATGCGGGGGCGGAAATGAGATTTAAACGATAGAACGGAAAAGGGATGTCCTTTCGTTTCATTTGTTTGAAATTCGTCGTGAAATTGGAAATGCCATTCGGCAGAAGAGGTCGGAAAGGGTCGGCAGTTGTGCTCCGAGGGGGCTTGGCATAAATGCGAAAGAGAGAGAGAGATATCCACCAGATACGGCAGAGTATGTCAAGGGATTGCAGGGAAAAGAGGAACATATAGGGAAATGATTGTTTTATCACGTATCCCAGGCCGACATTATACTCGAGGGAAGGGAACCAAAAGAATTCAATCGGGGCCGCTGCACTTTACACATGCAATAACATCAGAACCAGCCCTTCCATATTCCGTTTATGATGGGATCTTCCCTCAAAGGCTCAAACTTCACTCCAGGTCTGTAAATAATTTAATACGGTAAACTCTTCCTGGGGCTGACACGCGACTTATCCAATCCACCCTTTATTGTATTCGAGATTAAAGTGTTCTTTTTGATTCTTTTCACTTTCGGTCGTATGCGACAGATCCTCACAGCGAGTGGTAACTTTGTTCTCCGCCACGGTGGCATGAGCCCCTTTCTCCGCTCAGTCAATGGACCGAACAACACAATCACAATTAACCGACTCGCTGAAAAGAAAAGAAAAAAATAAAAGGGTTCACGCATTTCCGAAACAATTCTTCACGCCTCATCTATTACTGGCTACTTATGTTTAATTGACAAACAATCAAGTGACAAACACCTTGCTGATTTTCATATTGACCTTTTTTCAACTGAATATGTGATGTTTGGTTTAGGTCTTCAGAAATTTGATAAAACCCTAAATGTAGGTCAATAAAAAACAGACAAGATTTGGGGGTATTCAATACTTATTTGGGCAAAAACAAAAATTCTCGTTCAATATGAAATCGTGATTTGCTTTAGTATGAATATTTACCCTGTACACAACGATATATATACATATTTTAACCCATTTTTTCCAAAGTTGCTTCAGAGAAATGCCAACATTAGCAATTTTGGTTTAGGTTAGCAGGAAATCCCGTGCGGTTAGGACGAGAGCAGTGTTGCTTCTTTTTCTGCCCGTGTATTGGCAACACTGATTTATTTGGCGCCAATCTAAACTCATGCAATTTTCTGCTAACCTTTTAACAAAATCGCTAAAGTTCTTCTTGATCTAAGACAACATTAGGCCATAAAGGGTTAAGACTTCCAAATTTAGTCTGGTTTGAGATTATGAACGGTTGGCAGCTTGAAGTTGACCGGTCAGCGTTAATTTTATAGGGTTTTTTGCCCTGTACATTTGTATGTCCAGCCATTCCCGTTCATGGCAGGACACCCTGGTTATCACATATTGTGTATGCGGATAAAAGCCATAATTTTATAGTTGAAATTGAAAAAAAAATCCACAGCACGTTTTCAGAATAATATTTACTTGCAGTTTGGGGTTTTAACGGGCATCAGCTTAATTGGGTGGATTTAGACGTTTTCATTTTCCCTCTCAGGTATAACTAAGAGGGATTAAAGTAATTTCCTAAATCCCACATCCAGCCTCCGGTCCAATTAAAAGCATGTGTTCTCTACAAAATATGATTTTTTTAACCAAATATTAAATACGAGAAAGTTTGTCAGAAACATAAGCGAAAGTGAAAATGATATAAACCTTTCCTACAACAAAATTAAGCTTAGTTCATGAAACGTAAGTCGAGATACGCCTGCTCGGCAGCGCGTACCTGGGTGAATGGTATGTAGAAGAATGTATTTAAAAATGTATGTGATGGATCTGAATTTAGATATTGAATCCGTTGTATGCTAAATTGACCTAGCTGTTGACAGCAACCTCCCAAGGTCTGACACCGGACTACCAATACCCGATGTAAGGGATTCTCGATGCCCGCTGATAATCATTGTAAATTACAAAAACTGGAAATGCCGGTGGTCTGCGAAACAGGCTCAAGCATGTACATGTGTGTATGTGTATAGATGTGCGAATAGTGTATAGATCTAAAACAAAATTATTAAACCACAACTAGAATAAACAGATCTGTGATCGAATATATGATTTGAGTCATTTTTATCTAACAGTTTTACCACCCACCACAGAAGAAGACGAACGATGTAGAACAGAAACAACGACCAACATTACCAAAATGAGTACAAGTCCATCAACCCGCAGACCTAAACATGAGGAACTATGGCACTTAAAATATTTAACCGATTTCTTACATTCATTTGTAAGGAGTTAGTTCTTTTAAGTATATTACTACTAATCACAAGAAAATTATCAATTAACAAATTAGATGCAATGGGAAAGGATAAATTCGATAATTTCGTCTGAATTGTTTTGTCGCCTTGATTGTGAACTTACATCAGTGTTTCTTGGTGACATTTTAAGTGTACAAGACAACACAATCAGCAGTGATGGGTTTAAACGAAATCCTTTGGGAGAGAGACTGAAATGGGACAATGGAGTGAATCTATACGTCAAAAGAAGGTTTAATTCAGGCCAGTTGAACTGAATGAAGAGGCGCATTTCACGCGAGGTTTAAAAGGCGTCAATGAATTCATCCAAGAAAAAATGTCTACTGTCGCATAAAACGTGACACACGAAATGAAAAGACGTATTGCACGATTATTTTACAGATCGGCATCATCAAGCCTGAAACGTTTAAGCTTTGACCGTTGATAAAGTGTAGTGTAAAATTAGAATTTGGAACGCCGATTTGTAGTGACAGGACCATTGGCACGGTCCCACACATAAAGAATGTCAAATATGCTATCTAGGGGCTTGGAAGGTGAACAAGGGTGTCGATACAGTTTAACAATTGGGCTCTTAAAACGGAGCATAAAGTTAAAAAAGTACGGACGCATGTTTCCGAGGTTGATAACTCTTAAGGCATCAGTCGTAAACAATGAGACGGCCTTAGCCTTGAAAGGACTCCCAGAGGTGGACGCCCTGGACTACGGGGATAAAGGACTGAAAGCGTGATTGAGCCGTCTCATAACAAGTTTTTTTAGGCGATTATTTTTTTTACACGGGTTTTTTCTCAGTTTAGCGACGGGAGTCGAAGGAGTTCGGCGTTACCCGGTTAACGATTTGTACGCTCGAACCGAGTTACGTGTCATTAAATCCTGAGAGCGAGAAGGGCGGAGAGAATGAGAAAGACGGGAAAGGATTGTGGGAGGAGGTCGGGAATAGGGACCTAAGTAGTGGAAATAGGGATATTGGTAGGGGAAAGGCATTGGAGCCATGTCGGTGGCGTTACAAACAATTTGGTGGGTGGGCTATACCGCCCTGGGGAGATACCACCCTTACCCTCACCCCCGACAACGAGGAAATTGCAAATTGTTGCTCAAGCTAGGCCAGTCCTGTATCCACGACCCTTCGGGACTAATTCCCGGTCTCATTCCCTCACTAAGGAAACATTAACTTAGTCTATCCCGCCTTAGCATTCATTATAAATTATACCCCGCCCAACCCTCTTCAACGACCCCACAACCGGCCTTATTTTTATTAATATTTATCCTCAAAGGGATTTAGATATCATTTTCATAAGAGGGAAACGATTATTAATTAAAATAAATAGTCAATATACTTGAGTTATGAGTCTAGATGAAAACGCCGACCCACAGTCAGCGGGTAGGAGACAAAAACAGCAAAAACATATTTTTCCACAAATTTGACATATGAGACAAAATAAAGAACTTCAATTATCGCTAATTAGACCTTAGTTTGCAATATAAGATTAAAGGAAAAGAGTTTGATATTGTATGTTTTTCCGGTAGTCGGATGGGGGATTAGCGTGCGCTTTTCTTAAAGCAGGTAAGTCTAATTCTCTCAACAAAAAAAATATCTTGCAGAAATAACAGTTCAAAAACTTTTTCTACTTTAAGCGGTCAGACAATGTGCTTAAGATAAGAGAGGAATTTAAAAATCATGAGAATTGTGATTTTATCGAGGTATACAGGACAGGATATCTTTCACTGGTATTGTCATTGATGAAGTTCAACTCTCTACAGAATTCTTCTCGCAGACCGACGGCGATTCCCGCTTTGGTGCAATTTACAATAAATCAGAGGACTCACAATAAATCACCCAACCCGGTTTTGGGTCAGGCCCAGATCTTATACACCAAGCCGCCGAGGTTCGGCTTCAGGGGCCGTCAACACCTATGTCATTTCAGCCCCAAATTCATGCCATTTTTCAAAATAAACCTGCTCAAACTCTCGCTCACTTTACTATTTGCATACCGTTCACTCAGTCGGGGCAATGAATCATTTGATATTCCTCCATAACTGTCCACATATATTATACAATTAATTGAGGATCGATGGGGTTCTCAATATTCCACCATCAGGCCTCTCGAACTAAACATCCCGCTAATAATACGTTTACTCTCAATATACATAAAACAAGACGTCAGTCAGTAATATATGCAATAACACAACCCGTTTTCCTCAGAAAATTGGAACAGTAAGTTAAATATTCGCTACCGTGCTCAAGCACAAGTTTCATATCGGCTAGTATTCCTACACGCTCTCTATACGGAGCCAAGGAATTTCACCCTTCGATTAAGTGGGACGCATCGAGCAATCTTTCTCTACATGCCGACACATACGCGGGCATTCACCCAAAATTAAATTTACGTCTGTCAACCTCGCATGGCCTATCCTTAATCGGGTGATGGTGGCTCTTCTTTGAACTTATTAACATATTTGTCGGACATGCTCAATCAACTTCCCTTTACTCGGGGTGTAGTGGTAGAGGTACTGTTTTTCGAAACAAACCTTATTTTTAAAAAACCACGGAGATAAAGAAAAACTTGACAAAATTTTGCATTATACACTATAAAGAATCTGGATCTCGGTATGGTCTCAACAAAACAAATTCAATTGTTATCTGCCAAGCTTTCGACCTATTTTAAGGTCATCATCAAAGCGCCAAACCTTCTCAAAGATCGTGAAATTTCCTCCTGTGACCTGCGGAGTGATAAACCTATTGTTTGACAGTAACCCGTCATCGTGGTCTGCCTTATCCTTTCTGATTTTTTGTCAATTCCGACGCGTTTCGGCATTTCGCCATCTTTGACACTGATATGATTAAGAACAATAGCCGACGATAGGAAGACCAGGCAAATAGGTAAATATAAACAACAATCTTAAAAAAGTCCACGACCTGTTATAATTAATCAATTCCCTTGATCAATCATTAATCGTAGGCATGTTTAATTATGATGGCGTTAAAATAGGTCGAAACGTGACAGATAACAATTTAGTATTTTCATCCAGATCACACTTAGTTTCGTGAGTTAAAAAATTGGTCGTTCTCCTCTTTAAAAATGACCATATTAGTTATATTATGCAAGGTCTGGTCCTGCGATAATAAACTAACTATAAATTTCGAAATTCAGTCTGTAAAATTTGGTGTGTGGCTTGAAATTTTGGAAAATATGATAAATCCGTGTCGATTGGTAGACTGTTCAAACCTAATTGACAATTTAATTTAATAATGGCCGAGAGAAGTTAATTGAAATTTGCAGTCGACGTATTGTAGACATCTAAACGCGTATTATTATCGTGTGTAATAATAAACGGCAAAGAGTATTTAGTTGAAATCGTATTAATTACGAGCCGCATGAGACATGCAACATGCCCAAAGTGAATAATTGGTATAAACGAACATTCCAAAAGCAGTGGTTATTTTCATTTACGTAAGCTCAAGGCTTCTACTATACGAAACGTTTTCCATCGGTGAAGCAATCATCGTCCGACTAGACTCAAAACTAGTATTTTTGATCATTGACGGGTTTTGAGGAAAATTTTCCCAGTTTTTTCCACGCAGTACAATTGAGCTTTGAACGGGGTGATTTTTCAACTCGCGCGTTTACCATCCTGCAATTTCCTCATAAACTCAGTTCACGTCCATTATCCGAGGGAGAAAAGGACGCCAATGTCAATCGCCCGGGCGGAAACAGAATTCGAATTAGCCGAAATTATCTCCGCCATTTCGTAACGACGTTGTGTATTTAATTCGGCCTTTCCGGCCGACGGTGTGTGTACGCTGCCCAGCGATCTGGTTACATTCCGAAACCCAAACGGAACCGATTTTTCAACGACAGGAAGAAAACATCAGGAGAAAAGGGTAAAACGGAGCCTATTACATCTTGCAAATGTCATTTATACCGTAACGACATCCTGTGCAAAATACCCTAAACGCGGACAGTTTCGACAGTCCTCGTTTCTGGAGGATCATGCAAGGCTCAACGTTTAAACGCCTAGCTAATAGACGTTGCATAACGTTTCCGCCATTTCAACGTCACCATTACATTTGTTATCTTTCGAATAACGTTGACGCTATTTGAAGACGTTTCCTGGGGAGTTTATACCCAAGGGTTCACTGATTTGATGGATTTTCTCTTCACTGCTGATTTGAAGAATCAAATTTTCCAAGTATGATCTTGAAGAAGAAAGCAAATTCACTTATTACTACCAAGAGTTCACACTATTTTAAAGTCATCGTCAGAGCAAAACAATTTTAATATGTCAACCTGTAGGCGTTCTTCAAGACCATAGGTTCATCAAGAGTGTTCGCGAATTTTAAATATTAACCTTTTCCTGTCCAGCGTTGCCTCAGGTAATTTCATAATTTAGCAAATTTACTAAAGGTTAGCCAATCCCATGTGATGTTTCTTTGCGCCCGTGAATTGGCAACACTGATTTATGTGGCACCAACCTAAACTCACAACATTATCCGCTAACCTTTCACCAAAATTGCTAAAGATAGCGTATTTAGACGGTTTAGCCAAAGGGTCAGTTTTACACAACTTTATTGAAGGGAAGTAAGATTGCTGTATTTCTAGCTGCTATTCTTGTTTGTATATTTAAAAAAAAAACTTCAATATTTTAGTTCAGGAACATGACATGTAGATCCATTCCTAGAAGCATGCGCACTTCAATCAATTTAACGTTACCGTTCACGCTAACGTTATGCAAAATCTCCCTAATTTTATGTCAAACACTGGATTTTTCACAACCATTTCAAATTGGAAAAAGCCAGCCTCGATGTTCTGCAGTGTTGCTCAGAATGTGTAAAAATGCGCATTATTCCATTACTACGATAATGGGAGGTCCATGGAATTTTATATTCATTATGAATAAATCAACGGGGGTCGGCTAGTCGGACCTTAAACATCGGATCTAAATGTGTCGCGTGAAAGATTGAACGAGTACGGATTCACCGTTTAGTCTAAAAAACCTAGTTTAAACGTTTCCTGATTTAAACCTTGATGAAGGGACACTATTTAAAATTTAGATCCGTTCTGAAGATCGCCCGAGGGGCGGTATAACGGACCGGAAAGCGTACGGGACGAGAGTCTGTACGAATCCCCGCCTCTAGTTTGTCCATTGTAAATACATAGTTGCGGAATAATAAAGTTCGGGCGATTTTCCTGCCGCCCCCCGCCGTTTATGACTGCTGCTTATGTATCCGTTCTACATAGTTATTCACGTTCTTCCCCTCTCGATTCTCTCCCTATCCTCATTTATCTCCGTTTGTCACTTTCCCCATTGTTTCGGGGCCGGTTCCCACACTGATCTCTCTCTTGCTCGCGCACTCTCTCAGTTTATCTTTTTTTCCATGGTCCATCCCGGTTCGTCACTCATTTCTCTCTGATACCACTATCAGGTTTAACGACCTACCTTAAGGTGACGTTAGGCTAATTGCAGTGCGTTTGTGTTCAATTCCGAAAAATTGGATAATTAGGGTAATTGACAGTTTCACGTCCAGTGAGACACGCACGCACACGTTTCAGGCAGAAGTCCGTTTCAGATTTTATCTTTATCAGACGTTTTGAGTTACAAAAATGTAAACACGGATATCCGTATTGTGATTAGCCCTTTCTCGACCAACGTTGCCCCAGGGAAACACCATAATTTTGCAACTTTGCTCAAGCTTAGCTAATCCCGTGTGTTTAGCATTTTTTCCCTTGTATTGACAACACTGATTTTTTTGGCGACAATAAAAACAATCTAGACGTTATATCCAACTCTTCACTCCACCACTGCATCCTATATCGATTGTGACATTAACCAAACAAAAAATTTTCACGGTCCGTTTATAGTTTAGCCCTGTCTCGTCCAGACATGCTTCAGAGCAATGCCTAATTAATTAATTTTGTTTAACGTTATCAGAAAATCGATTTTAGGACGGCGCAGTGTTGTCCATGCTCTCTTTCTGCTCGTATATTGGAATAGTTGGGACCAACCTAAATTCTCTACTACTGAAAATTGCTAAAGACGACATTAGGCTATAAAGGGTTAAACCATTAAAATCATACTTTTTATATGTGGACCGAGTTCGAATTGAGATTTGCACAATGTTCAGCTGTTTTATTACCTACTGGAACAAATACGATATCACAAACAAATTAGGACCGAAACCAGACATAAAGTGTACAAGTTTGACAAGATGTGTGAAACTGAAGATAGATTATCCAAGGTTTGTTGAAAAACTCAAACGCGTTTCAGCATTGTGCCATCATCAATGAGGAATGAAGAAATCGATCTAGAAAACATCTATGATTTTGGAGATTGGCTGTAAGAATTGTGTAAAAATGTTTTTTAAAATCTTCGTCATCATTAACTAGATAAGCTGACCCTCGTTCCAACCCATGGCATCTGCTATCTTTTTGGCGGGTCGAATGTGACAACTGCGAACACCACCAGTTTGAAACCTTTGTACAACCCCTAAAAAAATCTCAAATACACCTTGATCAGGGAAGAATATCGTGAATCAACCTTCAGAGAAAGGACTTTTTATTGGTGTTAAAGCCCCTTAATCAAAGTGATTGTTGATCCCATGGTTCTTGAACATATTCTCTCTCCTATTTCTCCGTTCTACCTGGCCCTTTTTTTATTTTCACCCCTTTCATCGAATCGGCCAATTATACTCCATCCTTTCTCTTTATAAATCTTTCTCTGTTCTTTTTTCATTTATTTTGTATTTTATTTTTTTATTCCATGTCGGCTCGAATCCTCTTTTAACATCGATGTGATTTAGTAAACACCTAAGACAAACGTCAGTAATCGGAATCAAATAATAAATCTTTAATTAAGGTTTTGGTGGAGATAAAAAAAAATCAGTGTCACAAGGGGGATTCGAACGCACAATCTTCGTCTAATAAAAGTAATCGGAATGAAGACTCGCTGAAAGACAAGTCAACCACACGTTTATTTCTGGAGGGAGTCAAAAATTGTTGAAAATGTATAAAACATGCTAAAGAGGGTAGCCAACTCCAGAGTTTGAGAAAAACAGGGACTCAGGTAGCAGAGGGCTGGATTATGTATAAAGAATTTAAAGAGGGTTTGAGAAAAGGGCTTTGCCCCTCTAGAACCGGTACAACTGTAAACGCTTTTACAATATTTTTTATACCTACTACAATGCCAGGCAATCGGAAAGCCAGTTCGGAAATTTTCGATCTGAACAGAACAAATTCCAAACCAAAATCAACTTCACTTTGGTAGGACGTTTTTTAATGCAGTGGATGGTAGGATTTGCCCAATGAGTAAGAGTGATAGTAATCAGCATGCGTGGTGTTAGTCATTGATTATTCGGAGATCGTGAGATGAGGTCTAGTGTGACTTAGGTTTTAGAAAAAACGGGCTCTCTCAACACGACACACAAGAAAGGCACAATCACGTAGAAAACAAACACTTTGAGCCGTGAAGATGATCTCAATAAAGATCGAAACGTTTGCACGACAAATAAAACGTTTTTGTGAAACCTAAGTCACACCAGACCGTATCTCACAATTTCCAAATAGTTTTAGTTACAAAGATTTAACAATTTTTGTGTCAAAGCACACAAATGTGTCAGGTTGTTCGGTTTTACCCAACTAGCTGAAAGGTGCAATCCCTTGGCTCCATATAGAGAGCGCATAGGAATGCCACCCGATGTGAGAGTTTGAGCAGGGACAATCAGTATCAGGCCTAATCCCAATCTTGCAGGTTGTTTCACTGCATGTAATTTGTTCCCATAGAATGTGTTAAGATCGAATGTGTTTATTAGTGTGGATGTGTAATGTGAGAGGGCTCACTCGGCTCGTAGACCCCTGGGCCTTTATAGTCGCACCCCCCCCCCCTAAAAAACTTATCGCATATATATCATTTCCCTTGGCTAATGTCCAAAGCACATGAAAAAAATGGGTTACTTTATAATACGATGTAAAGGGCGAGGAAGTAAATGGGAGAGAATATATTTAAGAAAAAGTGAGAGTGTGAATGGGTTTGGATCTAGGACCTGCGTTGGGTGCTGAATTGGCCTAGTTGTTGACAGCACCTGGAGTCCAACCTCCCGTCATCTCACCCGGACTGCCAACACTCGCGGTGGGTGATTCTCGATGCCCGCATGTAATTTCTTGTAAATTATAAAAGCCGGAAATGTCAGTATGAGAAGTAATAGGCTCTGCATATGTATGTAAATGAATATATCTGTTGATTTGAGCTTATACAATCCCAAAACCAAATTTACCAATTGAAATGAATTATATTTTATGCTTTATTTGATCACAAAGCCAGTGCGCTCTTCTTACCAATAGTAAATACGTTAACCCTTTCAATATTTCGTGAAAATCTCGGCTTTAAAATCAAACAGTTACTGTCAGTTTCACTCATCTTTTGTAAAATATTTTTTTTTAAACCTATAAATAAGAAGTAATTATGGAAAGTCGCGCCGACCAGACCACAAGGACCACTTAATGTGGGACAAACAAGCCTTTCAACATGAATGGTTTATACAAAAATTCCTTAGTCGGTTCCAGCGTAAAATCGATGTTAGCATTACGATAATTTATAATAAAAGCCGAATATAAAATACCAAAATTTAAGAAATATTTCAAATACATTAATCCCTTAACACTGGCGGTTTTCACGATTCACATATAAAAAAATGAGGAAAGTTATATTTGCCGAAGTCCGATTTCTTTATTCGCTGGGTGAAAAAACAGTCGCGTGAACAATTTTATTTTCGTATCGAAAATAATTCTTTAAAAATTGTGTTGGAGACTCTGATCTTGATATATTGATTATTGCCAGAAAGTGTTTGCCTTCTTTCTTCCCAGTTTGTCTTATTCTCTCCTGGAAGTGTGTTGGAAAACGCCTCCTCTTCCAAAACGGGGGCAAAACCATCCCGACCCTTGGTGGAAGAATAAAAATTTTGGTAATGTTACATTTTTTATCAGGTAAAGCTTTTCTTCAAAATAGCCCTCGGAAATTTTAACATTGATGGACCAACTTACTAATAAAAAACAATGAATTTCGACCCATCGTTAAAGAGAAGTTCAAAAGTTAAGTTTAATTAAGTTTGAAACTGAATGCAACGTACTAAAAACTTTGTATTTCTAATTGGCATTGGGGGAAAATGATTTTAGTTATCGTACCAGTGGCCCAAGGCTATCTTGAACATATTAAACAGTGATCTTTCAACTACTCCCTACTAAATCCTTCACTATCGTAAAACAGAAAGGTACTTGGGAAAAAGATCATATTATTGCGAATCCTGCTCTCTGGCCGGCAATTGTAGGGCATTCTGGATAGACCAATCCTTTATGCAGCTGATGACGCCCAACTACACTTATCACTCTGCTCGCATCTGCTCATCTACTCATAATCTACTACAACAACGTTCCCGACCCCAAATCTGGCTACGTTCGTTTCCTTGATTTTCACCTAGACTCAGGCCTAACACTAGTCTAAAACATGCTACGGTCTACTGAACCGAAATACAAAAAGTGTAAGATAATCCAAGTTATGACTCACAACAAACAATCTGAAAAACGCTAGGTCAACCGATTTGGGCACAGAGTGTAGAACTAGCTAAACCTTCCAATCCTTTTAACCCAAAGTCATAGATCCACTGTAAATTCTCCCTCTTATGTCTTCAATAATACTCACTACAAGGACCGTGAAATCAATTCCTCAAAAATATACCAATCCTCACGATAAATTCATCCATTTTTTAAAACTAAAGTAAAAACTTTAAAAGTGATTTGATGTAAGGTTTTGGCTGAAATGAACAAAGTTAGTGTCACGAGCGGGATTCGAACCTACGACCTTCGGATAAATATGCCGCTGCTCTACCACTTGAGCTATCGTTCGATCCACTTGGACACCAACTTCCCATTCTCAACCTACCTTCGACGTTTCCATCCTTTTTGCCATTTTTCAAATAAAAAATTTATTATTTGAAAGAACTTATTTGGTCAGTCCGACCACGAAATATAATGGATTTAAAACGGATGTTGAGGCCTCTTCAAACCCTTAAGCGGAAATTCTTAAAGAAATTAATTATTCGGCGAAACAAAGAACAATTAATAGTTATTTCTTTCCTTACACATCAAAAAATAAGAATGAAAACAATCGATATGTTCAAATATTGTTATTTTTTCTATTACGTTTATTTTGAATGAATTTTTTTTAGTTCTGAATTGTATCTCAATTTTTGGCGTCATGGAAAGTAACCTTCCTTATAGCATGGAGAAATAGGCTCAATTCATGCATTTAACTACCACGGCAGTTTTTTTTAAAGAACCAAACACCCGAGAATGTTAAAGGATTACTGTATTTTAAAAAAATTAGATCCATTCGCCAAAGAATTGTCACAATCGCCCGGCCTCCATGAGACATTAAGACAAATTATAATCCGCAGATCAAAAAAAAAAATTGCTCCATAAAATTCTTTTCAGTTAAAAAAATCCTTAAAAGTCGAATACAAAGGTCATCATAAAAGCTCCCATCCCCAGGGTGTTTTAAATCCACCGCCCCCTTAAAGGAAAGCTAATACCGGCTTAAAAAAGAAATCACGATACCCTGGTATTATTATGGATGGAATGGATGGATATGGGCTCGGTGTTGACCGAGACCTTGGTGGGGAGTCGGTAAGATGGCGGCATTGGAACAGGTGGAACAGTGCCTATTGGTAGAAGGGCTCCCACTCCTTCGACCCACCTACATCACAACTCTAGTAATGGTCCGACACTAATCCTATTACACTCTCCCCTATAATATATTCCACACTCATTTGTTCCACCCTTCTCTCTTCAACTACCTCGCCTATTTAATTAAACCCCCCCCCCTCGGGGCTGCTTTTTCACCTATCTTTCCTCTTATTCCCAAGTCCTGCCTGGTCCCTTATTGCCGTCGGCCACCCTCAAAATATTGTTTTCTGACCTCTGATCAGGTATCCAATGTTTTCCCCTGGGTCAACCTCGAAGACAAATCTTTGTTGTCAAATTATTAAATTACGGTTTAAAGAACTTTTTCAACGCCTTCATTCTCCAAAATTATCTGAAGTTGACTTCTACTGTATTCCGATCGACTTACTTTTCTCATCCATAAATTTTTTTTAGATTCAATTATTTCTTATTAATAATTATGTGAGCGGACCACCCGCAGAGTAATACTCTATTGGGTTACACATCCCCGGTGATTTTTTTTTTCCCCCAATTCAGACAAGTTCAGCATTTCGCCATCTTCAGTGTTTGAGTGACTCCACAGAGACAGTCTATCACCCCGAAAACCAAAAGAGGAAATCTTATAATTAATCTAACAAAGCCTCTGGGC
>CM077101.1:34236927-34351523 GCA_039619505.1 Cimex hemipterus
AAAAAAAAAAAAAAAAAACACAAAATAAAACCAACTTTATGAGATACAGAGATGTTAATTACAGAGTTATTTTAATATTAGCAATTATGTGAGTGGACCACTAGCACAATAAAGCAAAACAGCTTAATATGTTTACCACCCTTACAAAACGACAAATTATTCTAATAGTCTAGTCCTATTAAGTTTCATATCCCTGCTGACTTTTTTAAATTCAGACACGTTCACCATTTCGCCATCTTCAGTGTTTGACTGACTGTCCAGTCTATCACACCTCAAACCAAAAGAGGAAGTCTCACAATTATACTACTAAGGCTCTTGGAATAAATAGTTAACTATAAAAATGCCAGTTTTTGAAGTTAATCTTAATACTTATCCATTAGGTTATACACCTGCAGTACCCGTCATTTTTAACGCATTGATACTGAACATACTGATTAGTATCAGTCTTATTCATTGCACTCACCCCACCATCCACAGCGATGGATTTATACAGATTTATTTTCTCAAATTTCTAGAAAATAGTGGTTCATATTAACCGTGAAACATAGACGGGATGCATAGAAAAGTAAGAAGAAAAAAAAACAAGTGAAATCGTTGCGTTGCACAGTGGGGCAAAACACCGAAAAATGTAAACAAACACCTCCTAAAGCCTCAGCACGTATCAGATACGAATTTCTAGTGCCTAGGGAGCGGATTTAAGTGTGGAATAAAATATAAAATATACAAATACATGGAAAATCAGGGAAGATCCACCTCCCCTAAATTACCTAATTTTGGACACATTTTGATAAATCTTCTTTTTTATTTTCCTTAATGAATCCTGGTTTTTTGAAAATTGATCTACTTTTGGAATAATCCGAAATAAAAATTCTTAAAAAAAGGCACAACCCCAAATAATTAATTGTGATTACAAATTCGGATCAATTTTAAGAATCTAAAAACTAGATTTCATAACGAAAATTAACAAGAAAAAGATTTATCAAAATCAGGTCAAAAGTACGGGAAGGAAAAAAGTTATGAATTTGTCTGAAGAATTTTATAATTTACACACGCTAAAAAAAAATTCTATAAAATAAAAAAGCGTTTTTAAAAAAATTATTGAGGAATTAATTATACAACTATATATTTTTCTATAGAATAGAACGAATGTTATATATCTACACACGTAAATGGGACCCAATTACATTTGGAGTAAGAGGAATTTCTTTTTGTTTTTTCTATTTTCTCACTTCCAAAAAAAGGTTGAATGCAATAAAAGCTAAATTTTGCACGGGCGTATGCATTTCCATAAATGATTTTGCCTTCCATAAACCTACAGTTCTTTCTTTCAGCTCTTTATCCCACGATGTCCTTAATTTTTGAAAAATGTTCACCTTAGTCGGCTTCTACCCAGGTCTCCATCTGTCCACAACGACAGGTAGTGGTGTATATAAATCTGTATAGTTGTTTATCTGTTAAAACACTTATACACGGGCTTTCAGGAAAGAAAAATTTCTATGAATATCATATATCAAAGAATCCGCATATGAAAATTCACTTCTCCCTCAATTATGATCAATGATGATCAGTTATGAAAGTGTGGACGAGACAAATTCTCTGTCTATTCGTCTATGAGCGAAGATTATCCCTTTTACTCGAAATTTTTCGTAAATAAAACGCGTCATAATATTTAATTAATTTCCATGGTCCCATTTGCCCGCGTAGCTCAACGTCATATTGTAATTATCGTGTAATGACGTGATATATTTAAAAAATATTTTTCAGAATTAGATTAGAGACCATTCATTGTAAGATTATAAAGTTTCGTTAAAATATTTTACCAAAACTATTTATGGGCACTAGAGTGTTTCAGGGCCTCTGGGATTCGAACTAGGGGCCATTAAAGTCAGTGATAAGAGCCGTGTGCCTTAAACTTTGAGGCCACTGATTCCCCCCGAATTTTTACACCACTTTACAAGCACAATCAATCACAATGAAGCTTGTTTAATTATTTTAAGCGTGGATATGGCTTAATATGCTATGCGTAAGGAAAAAATATACATTTACAGATCAGAAATTAGACCAATAAACATCAGATTCGATATTAAATAATAGTATTTTAACTATAGTGTTAAACAATCATACCTTTAAAGAGTATTTTTCCAAAACGGAAACGGGAATTCCAAACACGAACCCAAGAGCAAACCGCATGGCATATGTCGCCGTTCGATCCCCACGCGTCTGGCCTATCCTAAGGCTCGTCCGTGTCCACAACCCTCCGGCCCAACGCGGGATGTAATTTGAAAATGACGTGTTTTACAACAGTATTTTTCCGGCCAATGCGGTCAACCGGGACGAACATCGTTATAGACACATAGTTAAAGGTTTTACGAGAAAAAAATCCGAAAAAAATAATACGTACAACGATCATTTATTTTCTATTATTAACGTAAGTGCACAGAAGAAAAAACGTACTTACCCAATAGAAACTCTTTCTGTTCAAATATACGAAAATAAATCTTTTCTAAGGAACATAATAGCTGGGGTTCCCAAAACGGTGAGTATTGGGTCCGACCCTGTTTTGTATTTTATGTAAAAAAAGCACAATATGAGTTGGCTCTATTTGCTGATGACACGGCCTTTATAAGACATTTTTTCAAAGAAGCGAATCATACCAAATAACTACTTTACAGCAGTACCAAAATAATTGTCTTGTGGGGCGCACAGGTTAAGGAATTTATTCTGACCTAATTACAATATCTATAGTTAATTTCGCACGTTGACTGCCAGGCATAGTTATAAATAAGAGCATACCTCAGTTTTGTATGTAAGCTACTTATTCAGTTTCAAACAAGACTCCCTACGTACTAGTGGAAACTTGAGTTTAACGGTTGTTTACTATTTGCTACCAGTTAACGTGTATCGTAAAAATCACGCCACTGGTCATAGCCGAGTGTAGGTCGTCTCCTAGTGATATAGGTGAAAAGAGTGCAGTGGTCCGCATATATCGCCAATTTGACATTCGGGAACTTTGGCAAATCACAGAAGAAAAAATGTCGTCCCAGCACTGAACCTTGAGGAAAACCTACTGCTACCTTAAATTCTTCAGAAATGGCTCTACAATAGTGGACTCTAAAGTACCATTAGGTACGGGAGTACTATTTTAGAAAATGCTTGACATTGAACTGTGAAATTTAAAAATTACTCTCCACTCTCACATTTATTAATATATCTGCACTGACAGGGAAAAATTTACGCCAACTTGATTTTTTTCGGTCATAAAAACATTCTGGTCTTAATTATTCTCGTTTTTCTTTCAATACTTTGTTCTGTTGTATATGCTGTGTTTTGTTTCAGCACGTAAAAACATTAATGTAATTGAAATTAAACCACGGATGCATAAGATTAAACATCGATTTGATCAGAAGTCGAATGAGTATGAATAAAAGTTAATTCACCTATGCATTGATCATCCAGATTTAGTAACACAGTATGAACAGTTGAACAGTCAAAAAACGAGAGGAATCAAGAGCAGAAAAAATACAAAATTATAATTGAATGAAACACATTTATTAAAACAAAAAAATAAAAAAATAATAATTTAAAACAAATTATGTTTAATTGTGAATACGTGTAGGGGAAAAAATCAGCGCTTTGAATTATATGTCAATTTGATACCTGTTGCTTACATTTTCGCCCCTCTTTTGACATCAGGATGATTCCTGATTTACATGAACGGATCTTTTATTGACGAGAGGGATCGGCAACGCAATCCAGCCTCGTATCTCATCATCATCCCTCCTTCAAGTCGATAACAATGTCATAATGGCAAAGTCCGTCAATTTCCTAGCCGCTTCCTACGCCCAACCGGGCCGGAGGCAAGATAACATCTCGAACCAGTACAGAAGAATAAAATTTATATCACTTGTTACACGATTATTCTTGATCCGTGTATGACATCGTTTGGGACATTCAAACCCTTCATTTAAATCTTATATCTACTTTGAACAATCAGGCTTTGTTGATTTGTTTTTCTTTTCGACTAACAAGTCAACAAATGATTACAAAAATGTACCAAGGGTACAAATGTCAAGTGATCCATGAATGGAATATTTCAGAACAGTCCAACATGGACGCAGGAGTTAAGCAAGGATGCATCCTGTCACCCACACTCTTCACTCTAGTACTAGATGGAGTCATGTGTATTCCTGGAATATGGGAACAATGGAAGACTTATTTTGCCGATGACATCCTGTCTTTTGGCCCCAAGAATAAGCCGAAATAACGGAACTAAACTTTAAACCCAATGGGGTAGAATTATAAATACATACGGAAAAAAAACAACCACAAAGGAAATGAGAATAAACCGTACTGTGAAGTGTTTGTGAAGTGTATGATTAGGAAATACAATTGTGTAATTATAAAAATATCCGATATGTAAAAACAAAACCAAATCCTAGCGATCCAAAAAGCCTCGGCTCTTCAAGACAAATGATAAGCCCGTCCTATTACGTATATGAGACTTGGAAAGCCACCAAAATCAACAATTCTCTCCAGGCTGAACGAATAAGCCATGTAGAGCTCAGGAAAAATCTGGCCAAGAAAATGTAAATGGTTCAGCATACATTGAGAAAAGTGCCCCAGAATGAAACCCGCATGGTCAACTCAGGATTGGACCACACAGGCAAACATGGAGACGATCACTGTACAGCCGGGAAGTCGAGGAGAAAGATCAACATATGTGCAGGTGAAACAGGGCTGGAAGAACTTCAAGCTCGCCCTATATTCCACGGTGAGCGACAGGGATTAAGTGAGTAATGTGAGACTACAACTTCCCTAAAAATCGTCATTGTCAATTTTCCAAAAATCTACTGTTTGTGGGTTATTGTGGTAGAAAAATGCTGCATTCAATGCACTGAGTTTGTTCGACCAAGATTTTCCACTTGTTTTCAAAACAAAAGACAGCTTGAAGTGAAAATTGTAGAATCGTGTTTTATCTTGTTCGTCACGACTGGTTTGTCTAGGTTTGGGGGTTGGTTTGGTTATTGACGTAGAAGGATGGGTTGAGGATGCAATTGAGCACTTTTGATTGAAAGAATTGGATTCTTTGGATATCTGGATTTTGGTCCTAGCAGGCGTTTGTGGTGTTCGTGTTTGGTTCAATTCTTACCTTTTTTGTTTTACATCTGCCATCTATGTCTAGTAGATGCTATCTAAGTCCAAGTAGAACCCAAGGTAGGGGATTTTGGTTTGTGCTATACCTTACTGTATACGTGGTGGTCAGGTACGTCTTCTAAGGGTGATCTTCACTGCCGGCTCTGTTGTTCATTTAGCTTGATGCGACACAAAGTGAGGTAATGATGTCTGAGGGAAAGAGTTATTTTTGTGGCGAAGATAGGGCCAGAATATGAAGGTGTCTCGCGACCTCGACCGGGAAGGTCCCTGGATTTTAGGATGTTCCTGGTTTGTCTGTAGTGTAAAATGCGTAGATTGGTCCTAGGATACACAGTTGGGGAACTCCTGCCTTGGTTGGTTTATAGACATATAGAGCCATTTCTCATCCAACCAACGAACCGGCAGGAAAAACATCAGGATACTTTTGTGAAGGTGTGAAGAAGGATACTTTTCAATTAGAAATGATACCGGGGTGCCATAATCAAACTCCTCCGTAACATATAGACAAACTTCTAAGCAGTAATGCTAATTTTAAAGGATAAGAATATGTCGACTACTCGTAACCCATGCTATACGGCAGAGTAGATGGGTCTGAAACCAAATTCATGGACGGGGTTTAGAAATAAGATTTTATTTTGAGATGGAGATCTATTACACAGAAAATCTTTATTCGATGTAAGCCTCAACTTGTCCTTGTAGGAAAACATATTTAATTTTTAATGCATTACGATCACAAACTGATGTTTATTTTTTTGTCAACTGTTTCGATATTACCACATCATCATAGACGCCAGGTCTCTGAATTAGATTCGGTTAGTTTTATAACTAACCTAAAAGTGATATGTTTTTAATAACTCTTAAAATATCATAAAAAATAAATATCTTCATGGAATAACTAAACCCTAAACTGTCCTATGAGACCAAAATTTGGTCGACCATAGCTTTGAATGAGAGTAGAGATATTGCTTTCTTTTTGTATATACGTATAGAAGTATGTAATATATATTGTATTTATCCATAATTGAAAGTGTGCAAAGGTTCATTAATTTAATACAAAACAAAATGTTCTTAATTTTGCACGGGTCATTTCCCCCCTTCCCAATGGTCTCTCCAGGTCCGTTTCCCTCTTTTTCGTTTGTAATTGTGAACTTTGTAGTAACTCAATGTGGCGGAGATTGATGAAGATTCATACAAGCAAACCCTAAGGAGAAACTCCACTCTACCAGAAACCCCTTGAAAGCCTTCCACGCCGCCCTACCTACCCCCGACCAGAATCCACCCCCTAAATACTTCCTCTTAACTATTTTTCGCTACACTAAAACGCACTTTCAACTTACAGCGATAAATTTCGCTTTTCGACAACGGGATTTTTTACGAGGATCCGATTGGCGGGTTTGAGGCGTTAGAAAGGGAGAATTCCGAGGGTGGAAAAAGTAGGCTTACTTTTTACGTTGATGACGTTTCAAAAACAACCTTTAAAAACATACAACTCACGTATTTAATGTATCAACGATTTATTTATAGCTACAAAATAATTAAAAAGCAAAACAAGAAGGTGCAAGCGACGACGCTCCTAGCTTCGAAAAAAAGGAAGAGAAAAAAACAAGAAACAAGCAGTGCCATATGCAAGTCGTTTACCGAATTCTTATATTCTTGTATGTTAAATTCTGATGTATGTGTATTATTCAATCAATTAAAAAGTCATATGGCCATATATCCCCCACGACATAGTGCCACGAGACTGAATAGTAACGTTTTTAAACATATTTTAAAAAAATAAACTTCTGACTGGTAAACATAGACGGCCAAGAAAAAAAGAGGTTACTTCTCTAATCGCCCCTAGTATTACCGAGTAGTCTGGTAAATAATGCAATTTATTAGCGTGAATGGTGACGCTGTGTCTGCTATTACCCACGGAATTGTACCTACTTTGGGACATTATGAAAATATGAATCCTCTAGAATCGCCCACTTAGGGTGGTGTAGGCACTCTCGGGGTCAGATCTCGGTCTTATCCATCCAGCCACCAAGGTCGGACTCAGGGTTCGATTGCTAAGTCAATTCAGCACCCAACGCAGTTTTTAAATTCAAACCCATTCACACACTCGCTCTTAAATACTTTCTTTCCTGTTTACAATTCACCCAGAGTGGTGTAGTATTTTCTTCCATCACCCTTTATTTTATTGTTCAACTAACCTAACTGAGGGTCAATGAGGTTACTCAATATTCCATATCGGCCCTCTCACACTATTCATGCAAATAACACACGCTAGGTACGGAAAACTATCAGTACTATGTATAATATAACAACTCTGTTTCCTCCAAGTCTCGGAACAGGCGATCAAGATATTCTCTGCCATGTATTAAGTCCAATTTTCATAACTTGGAATTCGTACACGCTCTTTATATGGGACCAGGAGATGCACCGTTCAATTAGGTGGGACAAATCGAGCGACGTTTCTCTAATGCATGATACATGCGATGGCTTTGGCCCACAAGTAAATGTCTGTGTGACAACCTCTCATGGCCTATTCTTAATCAAGTGGGGATAAACCTTCTTCTAAGAATCTTTTTATGCAAGGTTTTGGTTCAAATGAAAAAGCAAGTGCCATGATTCCAACCCACGACTTTCGGCTAAACACGCCGCTCCTCTACGACTTGAGCTGTCGTGACTTCCACTCGGACACCAACTCCCCATCTCAATCTAAAACCTTGCGAATTCCCTCCTTTTTGCCATTTTCTCCACCTAAGAGTCTAGCCTTCCAAGATCCTCTATCGACAATGCTCTTGAAACGTGAGTGCTTTTCATCCGGCCCTGCTCACCGACGCTGTTTTATTGCAATTTTAGTGTCAGAAGGCCGGATCGCAGTGGTTAAAATTTGGTTAGACGGCCATAGCTTTGAAGACAGTGCCCCAGTTCAACTTTATCGAAGGAATTTCCAAATTATAAATTCGAATCGAAGACTGAAGAAGGAATTTTCAAGCATGCCGAAAACTCGAGGATCCCTCTTGAGCCAAAAATTAGATAAAGTCAGTATGAGCATTATAAATTGACCTAACGGGGAGGGTTAATTGGTTTATTCAAATTCGGCCGAACGTTCGTAATGGGATTATTGGATTAGAGGAGAGTTAACGGGTGTCAGGAGGAGGGACCCTATCCGTTCGCCTGCTCATGATGTGTGTCTGTTTGGCAAACAAATCGGGGGAGGACGAGCGCGCTGGCTCGAAGGGTCAGTAAATGTTTATAATCGCATGTTGAATTATGCAGATGCATTCCATATCGTCAAGTCAGCAAAGTGTCGCCACGACCCTCCCCGGCCCCTTATCTCGACCCGCACCCATCATTTATTACTCATAAACGTAATGACCGTCTATGATCCGAGGAGACGGCGAGATAGCGGTGACACGGGCTCCCCCTGGAAAGTCGTCAATGCCCATTCGTTCAAAAATCGATACTTTTATTTTATTCTTGATATTCTTTGCGCTTTTACACATGGCCAAATTGAAACATTCTGACTGATATTATGCTAAATGAAAATACGGATCGTACAAAATAAGGAAACAATATAAAACAGTTCCATTCGTTTGCATATAAACGCTGTTCTCGCCTTTTGTAGCTTTTTCATCGCGAATCAAATATCATTCTTTCATGGTTTGTAAACAGATCTTTACAACCACAATAGTAGACTAGCCAGCTCATAAGCGCCATCGGTTCCTTGAGAAAGTCCATCGACATCGGATATCGCCGGTGTAAAGGTATGCAAATTTCTAAAATTCCCTTGTCGAGTTGGTTTTTAAAGCCATTACAGTGCTGGATTGATAGGGGAGATAAGTGTGATGTTTGTCTCCCTTCCACTCCACCTTTCAAATGGGCGGGCGCTGTAAATTGGATTAAGGGAAGGTGGCAATTTTGTCTCTAATGATAATAATCGGCGTGCACTGAACCGTTCGACAGAACGCCACAGCTCACTACAACTCTATCTCTACGTCCCCCCTCAAAAAGATCGGATCAAATATTAATGACCAAAGTATCCGGGCAAACGTTAGGTATTCCTGTGAGAATACATGCCAAGATTGTGAAATGTCAACTCTAACCCAACAATTTTAGGTCCGGTGAAAAAGTTGAAAAATGTTAAATCGAGTAGCTGTTATCTCTTAGTATTCGTCGCGCTCTAGGTCGAGATAAAAATTGTGATTCTAATTTCAATTTGTTCGGAAAAATTTGTGATTTGTTTTTATTTCATTTTATTTTTTTTTTATAACGTGAACGGTTTATTCACGTGCTAGTGCTGGTATTTCCAAGACCCTCATCTAAACCAGAAGGAGAAAAACCTCCCGAACCTCCGGCCTGTTTTTAACGGGATCTCCGAGTCATTTTTCAATGTTTTGGAACAGTTCCGAGGGATTTCGATTCATCCAAGAGGCACGTTCGGATCGCTTCTTTCACCTCCTTCATTCGTAAACCACCGATCACGTAAAGCTTCTTGGTATGGGACCAAAGGCGTTGAAGCCTCCTTCGCCGAGGTTGCAGACGGGAATCGGATTTGGAAGGATTGAGGGTTTAGGGATTTTTTTTCCGACTTCATCGGACTGGGGGAAGCGTCTTCACTTTTTCCTCTCATTTCTTCCCGAAACGAAAATCAATCACCTAAAACTTGAACTCATGGACTAGTCAATCTTGTTTGAAAATGAAAACAATTAAGTGGGAAATCGATGTATGAACATTTACCGAAAAAGAAATCCGACCATCAATTCACAAGCGTACTTAATGCTTCAATTTATAGTATTGGTTTATGCATCCGTATCTTGAAATCGAGCTAATTCGTCGAGACATTCACAGGCTAGGAGGCTACATAGCTAACGAATGCATGAAGCAGTAATAGTCCAATTAAAGCATTTCAGGCCAATCACGCAATCACTGTACCAAATGATGACTCCAGTGACAGTGATGATTATTCATGATAAAGGTTTTGTTTTAGTACAATTTCCATTTAGATCGGACACCCACACACACTCAGCACAAAGTTAAATTTAAAGTTTATTGTCACTGGTCAACACCAGATTTGCTAAATGGTAGCTGATCGCTTGAGTGTAGCGATGGTGCACAGATTTTCTGTAAGCATTTCCGCCCGTATGTTGGCAACATTGATTTATTTGCTGCCAATCTGAAATCTACATCTTGGAATATTCTATTTCCAACATGGCTCTTCGAATAGGTTGTTATATTAGCCAAATATAACATTTTTCATATTTTTTATGTATAGTTTTACTTTTTCTTGAACAAAGTTGCTTCAGAGTAATGGCAATTTAACGGTTCTGTTTAAGGTTAGCAGGAAATTCCGTGATTTCAGGGCGGGCGCAGTATTCTACATACAGTTTGCTGCCTGTGTTTGGCAACACTGATTTATCTGGCGCCAATCTAACCTCATCACTAAAATCACAGAATTTTACGCTAAGTTTGAGCAAAATAGCAAAAGTTCGCCTTACTCTAAGACAACATCAGGCCATAAAGGATTAATTTAGCTTATTATATTTATAAATAAAACAGGACTTGACGAATGATGTAAAACATGTATGACTCAGACCTTTACTTGATCATCTTCCCTTGTGTAATATACCTGTGCATCTTGTATGCAATTAATTTGTTAACATTGAATATTGTCCGAAGAAATAAGTCTTATAATTCTGTGGGTAGGTTTTAAATTAAAAATTTGGTCAATGCGGTACAAACCTGTTCTTATGTTTCGTTGTTTCTTCATTACACAGAAAATACATTATACTAAGGACCAATAAAACATGCATTCACCTCCAAGTAAATGAAAAGTAGCCAATGATTTTTTTTATTGATGATTCGGAAAAATTATTTTAATTAGAGCATAAAAATACTTTTTAATCCAATGCATGTGTTATTTACGGTAGTAATCATCCTATAAATAATTACGGATATCATGTATTATTCCAAGAATTGAAAATAACAATACATTTTTTCTTAAATTTTAAAAGTTCTTTTGAAATAAATGCTTAAAAAGTTTTTGGTTTTAGTTCCACCAGAAAAATCCGAAGCCTCAGAACAACTTTACATATTTCAATGAGACGTCAGAGAAAATAAATAACAATCTGGTTGAAACTTTAAAAAGCCACCCTCCGTTCTCTCATGTATAATAGCATAACCAATGTTATTCCGGAGTCTCTGGAGCTTTCATAATCGCCTTGATGAATTTAGTGAAGTATAAAAAGAATAATGGAAAATTTAAAAAAAAAAAACTTTAAGAGACAAATGATTTTTTCCGACTTTACTTATAGGATGACTAATTTGAACTTTCTACAAAACTGTACCCTAAGTATTGTTTTTCTCACACAAGCCCTTAAATTTAGTATCCAATTTGGTCCGTTAGGCCAACACAAAATTGGTGAAAAAATGTCAATCTGAGAAGTGTTATGAATATCCAAAGAATATAATTGTTGAAGTGAATACGAAGGAGTTGTGGAGGGTAGGAGGTTGTATTAAATGATTGACTCACAGTGAGATGCTGGAAGAGCCATGCTCTGAGGATATTGGTGGCCACTTTAGGGAAGATACCCCTCTTCTTCTGGTTCTTCTTCCCATTGCTTTCGTCGTCTTCTTCTCCCGTACCTTCCCCACTTCCAATACTAGCGTTGCTAGCATCGCCTAAACATTGAACAACAGAGTTTGCGTCATTAACCAAGTTAGAAGTGAGCTGTAGGCTTAATAGGATTAATCTAATTCATCGGAAGAAAGAGAAAGAAAGTGAGAAAGAGATAAGAGTCCCAAGGGTCGGGGTCTGATAGAATGTGTTTGCATATGAGTCATTTACCATAGCAAAGTCCCCTACCGAGGACCTCCCACTGATAAACCTATTATTGTGGGTCAATGCTTTCCTCTAATCCTTATTTAAACCCGACCCCAACCCTGTAACTCTAATGGTATCGGTTCAGTTATTGAACAGGTTGTCTCCACTTCATACCTCCAATTAAACGAGAACCCCCAAGGATCCCATTGTCCAAAGCCGATCCCATCCGTAAACGAGGCGAGAGTCATAGACACAAGATGTAAGACAAAGATATAATTACATATTCCAAGTTCGTCAATTTGACCGCCAGCATCGTGTCATCTCTTTAATTGACGATGCCTCGTCCGTGTGTGACAGAGTTGTTTATTGAAGCCTGGAGGATCCGACTGTCGGGGGAAGGTCCTGATCGCTTATTATTTTAATATAAAACGAATTAACGTTTTATACAATATAAATAATGGCCACCAGTATCCTTTACAAATATCACTCAAAACAATTTCGGTTCAATTACAAAAGAGTAACATCATAAAAGGCATTAGTGGTTACAGTGAATTAATTCGGCTACCAGCATCCAGTGTAGTTTAATCAGCGTTTCATTAAACCGTCAGCCCATTTAATTCTGCCTTATAATTTATTTATAAATACAATTTGAGCTGAGGCCAAACGTGCACAGATGACTTTTTCCCTACGTCCCGGGCAGGCTCGAGATAAATTGTCAATTCCTTGTAAAAACAGAAAAGTTACTAATGTCAGTTTAACGACCGTTCCTCGATACGTTAATCAGCAGGGGAAAACTACACTCCCACTAAATCATGAGCTGATAGTGAAAAACAGAACGCAGTCGTCTAGAAAATTAGCCTTGATTAACGCCAAATCGGCTCGTTAGCCCAATCCCAATTTCGTTACGCACTGTTTAAAAATAAACTTGATGCGAACGGACAAAGAAACACCACTTCGACACTTAGCAAAATGGAATGAAGTGAAGACAGTTGTATTAACTATTACTTATCTAAAGACTTAAAATCTAGTGTTAATCATTACTCAAAGATCGCCTAGAAGGAATAGTCCTAATTCTCAAATCTTTTTTTTTTTTTGTTAAATCAGATTTCAGTAATTGGCAGACATCTTTTTTAAACAACAACCTAAGGAGAGATCAAACTTTTTTTGAACAACAGCCGAAGAATATAAACTTTAACGAAACAAAAATGTAAATTTTCTCCTTACGTAAGCAGTGCAGTTGTTTTGTGAATTTAACCCTAAATTCCAACCTTTTCTTGCACAACGTTGCCCCAGGGAAACACCCAATGTAGCCATTTTGCTAAATCTTAGATATTCCAATGAGATTAGGACAAGTACAGTACCTTTCAATGTTTTATCTTTTTGAATTGACAACACTGATTTTTTTTGGGAGCGAAGCTTAATCTCCCATCTTGGAATCGTCCATTTTTAAAACGATTTTTCAAATTGATTATTGGCCAAACATAAAACATATCCGGCTTAAAATTAAACCTTTTCTTGCTCGAAGTGATTTCAGAGCACTGCCAATTTATCCATTTTGTTTAAGGTTAGCAGGCAATCCAGTGAGGTTAGGATGGGCCTAGTTTCGATCAAGCTGTTTATGCCCGTGTGTTGGCAACACTGATTATTTTAGCGCCAATCTAACATATCCATCGTGGAATCTTCTACCTCCAACAACGGTTTTCACCCCTCTAGTTCATTTTTATCGATTGTTATCTTTCCCAAACATAAAATTGTTCATATGTAGTGATATGACATAATTTAACCCTTTATTGCCCAAGGTGTTCCGAGCAATGCCAACTTTAGCCATTTCGTTTAAGGTTAGCAGGAAATACCGAGTTCAATTCGGTACTCTATTTTTTAGTGCCTATGTATTGGTAACATTGATTTATTTAGTGCCAATGTAAACTCGCGGGATTTACCCACTAACTTTTAACAAAGTTGAATAAGTTCGTGTGTTCTAAGACAAAAATAGGCCTTAAAGGGTTAACTCTGAATTGTGAAGTCGTCTCACATGGAATTTAACCCAGTGACTTCCGATTTTGGCAGCGGAGAATTTTTCTAGGAAAAGTCCACTCACCGGTAATCTAAGTCTTTGAAGTGTGATTGAGCATTTTACTGGTGTTAATCGTCTACTGGTTTTTGGTCTTGCTCTCCTAAACCTCTAACTTTTCAAACAAACACACACAGAAAAATGTTAATATTCTATATTTAAAGATAGAGCAGCATGGAGAAATTGTGTTTCGGCAAAGAAAAACTGTCTTTCGTCGATATATCTAAAGGACACCGTCATTAACAAAAATTACGTCAGTCATTAAGACAATTCATTTAACAGTTTGACGAAGGCAATGTAATAAAAAATATTAATAAAAATGGTCACAACGAATAACAGCCTTTTAGAAATATGGTAAGGTTAAACCTTAACACACAACCCTTCTACAAATTTTGAAGAAGAAATCTATTCAGTTTATTTATTTACTTATTTTACGTGTCGCAACCGGGACAACACACGGTTTTCTCGCCCTGAAAATTTATCCCTTGACACAAGGGCGGAGACCATTTTTGCCGGCGACGTTTACGTGACAAACGGTCATTTAGATGAGCCGGTAGGGGGAAAAAGGTGTGAACAGCACAAGTTGGAACTTTGCAGAAAGCCCACCAACGCCGAAATCCCATTGAACAAAATTGCTGTTAAATTGTCAAAAGGCTTGTATTTTTCTAAAAAGAGCACATGCTTTGTGAATTTTTCAAATTTGACTAGCTCGAGGGTTTCTTTTTTTCTAGTACCCTGTTATAACAAGGTTACAGCAAAAACACACTACCTGACATTTAACGATGATTTATTATCACAGCCGATAATAAAAAATGAACGTTCCTACTTTATATAAACATTATTCGAAACTGACTTACAATGTTTACGTGAAGTGTGATTGATAAAAAATTATTGTCAATCCAATCCCTAATAACAATAGTGTTTAAACAAATTGACCATTTTTGTGGGCTTTTATAATTTTTTCGACTAATATTTTTACTTTTTTTACATACTATTAAATTGAACAGGTAATTTTTTTTAAATCCATTGAAACCCAAACAAAAACTGCAAAACAAATTTGAAAAATATAGTCAACAATCCAATCCCTAATAATAACAGTGGTTAAACGATTTGTCTATTTTTAGTCCTTTTATAATTTTTTTACTAATATTTTTACTTTTTTTTCCAATTAATTTTTTTCAGGTAATTTTTTCCAAATCCATTCAAACTAAAAAAATATCAAAATAGCAACAATGAAAATCAAGAAGTGGACTTAGTTCAATTTTTCAACGGTCAACAATAAATCGTTCTTAATCTACTGTCTTCAAAATCAGCTTTAGCTCCTGGAAAATTCAATCATTCATGATATTATTAGTGTTTAAACAAAATTATTATTTTCATGTGCTTTTTTATTACATTCGCCTACTAAAATAATTTTTATGTTTATAGTTACGTTAAGGGACTTGTGGTCAATTTCAGATGTTAATTAATTTTATTAATGTGTATAAATATTTACTTATTTATATTTGTGCAATTATTTTTTATTTTAGGTTTTATATGTACCACAGTGATGGTTGTGGTGGTTTTAGGTAAATGGTAAAGAACTCAAGAAGCAGGAATTCATTCTGCCTTTTGCACTTTTCCTTCCTAATTTACTGCTTACACATTTGAAAGATCATCTCTCCTGGTTGTTGTTGTTTCTTTTTAAAGATGTCGGTCAATCTAAAGTTGGAACAAGTCAATATACGAGTTTTTAAGCAATTGAGATAGGTTTCCTTTATGCGAACATAAACAATCAATCTTAATACTACGTAAATAAAATTAAAATAAGTATATAAAAAATCGATGTTACTTCGATTTGAGAACGGGACGATTCTTACTCCTGGAGCGTTTATGCCATTCCAAAAGGTCGGATGCTAATTCGGATGGAAGTCGATGTTCGGAGGGTGGGTATGAATGGGATTGTTTGTGAGTAACTAACTAGTGTGGGAAAAGATTCTTTATTTAAGTGTAGGATTGTGGGCCCGGGGGTGGAGAAGGGCGAACAGGGGTGTCTGGTGGTGACAGGGTAGCCTTCTGTGTCAAGACCAGACCTCACCATTAACATTAGCCAATCAATAGGGTCCAGATGGGCCACCCGCCCACAAATCTATACCCTACGCTCTCTTTCTCTAACTGGAACCGACTCACTCTCCCTCTTCGCCCCTCTCGCACACACGGCCACCCTCTCCTTCTATCTATTCCGATCTCTCTCGTGTTTTTCCACGGGGCGCCCAGACGCTAAATATCCCGTAGTGGAGCGATAAATAAATAAATGTCGGTGGAGGGAAGGAAAGAGGGGGTTGAGGCGGGATCGATGGAGTGATGGAGTGTGCGGGAAAGGGTTGTGGAATGGCGCAGGCTCCAGGGTAGACCTGCGCACGGCACATACTTACACGAGTTGTACTCGCCTGGACTCCCGAGGAATACCGAAGAATAGAGGACACCCCTCCTCGCAGCGTCGGATGCCGCCCTCGCTTCTGCCGGCGACGGCCATTCTCTCCTCGTACACCATTTCACTGCAAATAAAAAAAAAAATTACAACCTCAATTTTAAAGTAAAACGCGAATTTCCAACCACAAAACAAGCATAAACATTTCCATCTGGTATCAGTCCACCAAATTGACTATTTCGCATAAATGAACATGATTCAAAATCATACTACACTACATCAACTCACAAAAAAATTAGAATGAAAAGAAAATCTGACCAACTTATTTACAAAGCGTAACAAATTGTCTCCAGGTGGTGACGAGGAAATTCAAACTAATTGGTATTGATTGCACTGGGACCAGGGAAATTTCGGTTCAACGTCTAAAAAAATCGTTCGCCGACTAAAAACGGCATCAAATGACTTACAGTTGAATGACAAGAAAAGAATGACACCTCCAATCGTATCCATCAATCAATCGTGCAAAAAAATTCCACTCATTTCATTCTATCATTATTCCCAAGAAAATACTGAAAACATCCAGCAATTTAAAATTAATTTACCTTTCTTTTCATGAATAATCTGGATCTCGGTCTGGATTAAAATACTCAATTGTTATCTGCCAAGCTTTCGAGCAATTTTAACATAATCAGTTCTACAAATAGACCATACCCTATATAATATGTTAAGACTGAATCGGACTACAAAGAAATTTGGAAATCATCTAATTAAAACTAAATTATGTTAATTTGTCGGTCAAAAATGGTTTTGCCCTGGTGAGGGACTTTGAAATGGGTCGAAATCTTGGCAAACTTGACTACACCGAGATTCAGAGTATTCACATAGAATAGGAAGAACAAATTAAAGAAAAAGGCCAAACTAAACATAAAGTTCTGTGAAGTTACTGTTTTCCAAATTAAAATTAATTATAGGTACATGGATGCAAACTGGTAAACTGTATATGAGAACCTCTTCTCGACTGTAGCAGATAACAATTTAGTTTTTTCATCCAGACCAGCTTATCCGTGAGCAAAAAAAGTGGTAAACCTAACACGTGAAAAAAATACTTTTTTTCCATGGCTAAACGTTAATGGACACAAGAACGACCCGGAAAATAATTCAATTCTTAAACGGAATTATGAAAATACGCGACCAAATTATCAGACAATTTGAATTTTTGAGTCATAAGCAGTTTGCTTTACATTCCGCACGTTTTCTTCCCCTTCAGCATTTTAACATATATGCTAATAAAACATTCACTTCCTCGTTCAATGACGTTCTGGGTAAATCGTGATTGACTGAAGACCTTTTGGGGGAATATCACAAAAGAATGGTTTACGGAAGAAGAATTATTCCTTTAACACCTCTGATGTATACAGAGAAAAATATATTAAAGGTTTTCAAAACGTTTCGTTCGTTAATGTTAAGTGATGAAATAAAATATTTATAAACTAATCTCTGCAAAAGACAATTCACTTTAAACTTCACAAGCCCCAGATTTATCAAAACTCCCATTGTGCAATATAAGGAAAAATAAGTTTAAAACAAAATTATTGAATTATGGCGCCATAATGGTTTAAGGTGAGAATAAGATTTTTAAACAAAGTGATGTTAAATTTGATAATCGTTGTGATATGATTAAGCGAAGGGATTTCACACTGGCTCTTCTCATTTCCAAATTGAGAGATGGTAATGACGATTAATGATTTTGCCGCTGATAGAATTTGTCCGGATGACAGTCGTGACTGGACGTCTGTTAAATGCTCAGCATTGTTAAAATGTGCAATATCATTTGACGAACGAAGGCCCATCGAAATATAATAACGTATACATTTCCTAGACTTTCAACGAGCCCCTTTCAAAAGCGGATTTAAGAGGATGCCCTCGTTTACTTCGCGCATGTATTTATGCTGATGATATCTTTTCAGACTCTTTCATTACCCATCTCTCGTCCAACGTTGCCTCAGACTAACACCAAATTAAGCTTAGAACGGGTGCGTTGCTTTACTTCGATGTTTCATCTTCTGTAAAGGCAACACTGATTTTTATCTTATCGATTGTTATATTAGCCAAACATAAAAAATTCCGTATCCAGTTTATAATTTAACCCTTTCGTGCACAAAGTTGTTCTAGAGCAATGCGAAAAAAAATTATTTTGTTTAACATTAGCCGTGAGTTTCGGGCGGTGAGTGTTGTTCCTGCTCTTTGTGCCCGTGTATTGGCAACACTGATTTATCTGACGCCAATCTAAACTCACAGGATTTCCCGCTAACCTTTAAACAAAACTGTCAAAGTTTAACTTGCACTAAGACACATAAAGCGTAATGTTTCTGTTAATTGATGGTTCACTTTTATGCCCATTAAGCATACAAGCAATTGTTAAATGTGTGAACAAATTTGAGAGTATTGAATAGCAAAAAAAGAGTAATTTACCTGTAATGAACCCGCCATTAACTGACTTTACCCTAATGGGATAATATCTTGATCTTTTTTTTAGTAACAAGTTTCTACTTCCCAACATTTTTGGGGCTTTTTGATATCCACGTGGACCAAACGTTTGGTAGAAAGTTTTAAATGAAAAAGACAATGGAATAGGGTAAGAGAAGAGGAAACCAGGTAAACCCCAACAGCTGTCTGGATGGCCAGGAGGGTTGTAACAGGACACCCTCAACCCCGATGCAGACCGAGCTACCCTCGAACCATCAGGCTCCGACAGTTTAGCAATGAACAAACACGCATCGCCGCATTACAAACAATCAAATACCACATCCAAACACTCACGATTCAAACGAAATTACGCTAGAGAAATTCGAGAGTGAAACCGTCGCACGATTTAGGAATTCATCTGTTAATGTTTTATGAATTCATTCTGCCTTTTTCAGTGATAAATAAATTAAATTTTGACAAATAGAATGCGTTTAAACTATAGAAAAAAATATGAGCTGCTAATCGAAGAATAAAGAGTTTAAAGAGGCATTTAAGGCTGAATAACGCCTGTAATCGTCTCAAAGGGGCCGAAACGTCCGACTCCCGTCGTAACAATAAAAATGGGGGGGAAGGAAAAGATTAGTAAAAAAAAAAGATTGTAATATGAAACAAGAGCGATGCACCCAACTGCGACATTGAATAGCACTTGATCCCTCCCACTGAGGTTACTTACGAGAAAAATAACTGACGCTTTAGATATCGTCACGGCGGGAGGCGGACATAAAACCCCGTCGGCTAATAAAATATTTGTGAGGCCGTTCTCTTCCCTTTATGCCGATTTATACCATTAATCCGACCGTTAAGGGGTTTATCTTAGGAAAAGTCGAGGGACAAAAAAATCTATTTGCTAATTAAATAAGGCGAGGCTTTATACCAGCCTGGATATGCAAATGAGCCGCACAGGAGAGTTATTGCCGAATGGATATCCGTAAGCCAAAGGTCACCAATTTCCAATCGGTAATAATCTCTAATCCTGACTTCAATTTCCGCGTGCCACAAATGTTAATTAGACAGAAGGAAAACAGTCTTTACGACGGACGAGAAATCGCCGAGGAAACGCCGTCGGACAATGCGATTACTCCAGAGAATTTATACAATCTTGTAGACCGCGCGTGGAAACGAAATTGACATACAAAATATTATTTATCGGTTTGCGGGACATGACTTTGAACGCTGTAAAAGGATGAAGGCTTTCGGGGAGGTTCGTTAGCCATAAACGGCCGTATGCTATAACGCATAAGACTTTTTTCTCATAACACACATCGAAATCTTTGTTGACAGCTTCAAAAATCAAATTCTACTAAATACAAACACTAAAAAGAACGTAAAACTCCTCCATTGTTAGTACCTCACTGAAGATGATGCAATGGCGAGATGCGTTGGAAAAGTTAAG
Organism: Cimex hemipterus; assembly: GCA_039619505.1. Classification (NCBI taxonomy): domain Eukaryota; kingdom Metazoa; phylum Arthropoda; class Insecta; order Hemiptera; family Cimicidae; genus Cimex; species Cimex hemipterus. Next base: position 34,257,293 of record CM077101.1, read on the forward strand.
CAAACCCACGTGTGAAGATGGGGACCCAATACTCCTTGCCGGTTCAGCATGAGTTCAGCCACACGCAGATCAACAACCAGCAAAAACCCCAAATTTAAAAAAAAAATTTCAACGTAAATAGACGTTCAATTGTCTGTTTCATTCAAAAAGTAAAAATACTACTGTTAATTAAACTATTTTTAGTCATTTAACACTCGGAAACATTGGGATCTGGATTGCGGGAAAAGGGGCGAATTAAAAAATCTCTCAAGGGGCGCAAAATTTGTCTTGGAGCAGATGGAAATAATGGCCGTCTTAGAGCATTAATATGTAAGGGTTAGAGAAAGGTTTTGCTTCGTTAGGGAAGTTAATAGTACTAATGAAATGGTGAGAAGTTCTTCGGTTCCATGGGCATGCTCAGCCATTAGAAGGGGCACAGAGCGTAACTACCCACACCTAACTATAGCCAGAACTGCTCCAATATGAAAGAGCCACCACGCTCTGTCTCACATATATAATTCACAATACAATTGGACAATTTCCAAAGAAATTATCTGTAATTTAAATTCTAATTCGGAATGACGACCGCCTTCCTCTCCAGCAAATACATAACTGTTCACTCGGAGAATCGAAAAATATTACAACGGAAAGAACTACAGCCGGGTTTTTTTCGCTTTTTCTAGTCGAGACATGGGGAAATTCCGTGAATTTAGAACGGGCAAAATTTTACAGTGCGTATCTCCTTAGTCCTCGGTTAATTCAAGGGCCGAGATAATCCCAGTGTTATCTTTCAACGTTTTTCTCACTTCCGTTGTTATCTGTTATAATATGTCACAAACTTAAGTGGGAAAATTTTTATTTAAAAAAAAAAAACGATTGAAGAATCTTCGATTTTTACATAATCCTCCCGATCATTTGAATAATTTCACAACCCGCAGATCTTGCTGGGCCTTGTAAATTAGACAGATTAACTAGGGAAAACTTTGTATCTATACACAGTAGAAAGAGTTAACAAATTAAAAGCATGAATACATTATATTACGATTTACATAACTTAATGTGTGGTCTACACAATAAAACATTTCATTTACAACAGTGATGCTTTTTTTGTCAGAAATTTTGCAGTTTAATTCGTCACTCATTCTCGTTCTAGTTTTCTTGCATTTCCCTTTCTCAATATTCGGTGAAGTAGATGTGGATTTTTTAACCATTTCTTGCCCAAAGTTGCCTCGGGAACGATAAAGAATTCACCAAATTTATTAAAGGCTTGTTAATCCTTGGAGGTTACGGAAGGCTCAGTATTGTTGCTCCGTTTCTACACGCCAATTGGCAACACTGATTTATTTGGCGCCAATGTAAAATTTCCTTCTTGGAATCTTTTATTTTTAACATAGCTCTTCACCCGGCCATTTTATTTTGTATCGATATTTGCCAAACGTAAAATTTTTCTTATCCAGTTGATAATTTAACCCTGTCGAATAATGCTTTATTAGCCCAATGCAACATCAGCAATTTTTTTAAGGTTAGCAGCAAATCCCGTGAGTTTATGGCACGAGCAGGCCAATGTAAACTCTATCAAGGAAATCTCGCTAACAACCAACAAAATTGTTCAAGTTCGTCTTGCACTAAGAAAACATTAGGTCATCGAATAATCCTTTCGAAAGGAACAAGACAGAAAAACTACGTAATCCAGAATGATAACACAATTAAAGTCGAGTGTCAAATCCAAGATACACGAGATTACAAAATAGTTGATATAAACCTTTTATTACGCAATGGGTTGAAGAAAACAATCATTGTAATCATCCGTTGGATTTGATTAAGAAACAAATTGGGACTTTTTAAATTTATTTGGCGGGTGAGATAATTTAAATTCGCAAGTTCTAATCAAGTGAGAAAAAGTGCCAGCTCTGAGGTTTTATTTTGTGTTGATCCCTTGGAGAGACAAAGGGATTTTCTCTGACGGAATTTAATGAAGCGCTAAATTAGAAGGGGGCTTATTTCGGTTTCCGTATTAATTTTAATGCTAAATAGGTTTCAAAGAAAAGTTATAAATAAAAGGACTCGGAGGCGAATCTAAATCCGGATTCGCCTTCGAGCCATGGCTGCAGTGACACCCAGTCCATTCAGTAGCTGTGGAAGATCACCTCAATAGAATCATTAACGAAACCTAGAAATACCAAACGGTTATCCTTCAATTTCTGTCCCAGTCAAACAATCATTTACTTGGCACTAATAGTCCATTAATAACCAAAAACCAATTTTATGCTTATGAACACAAAACTTTTGCAAGTACGACTTCAGAGATTTCGCCATATCCAGAGGCTATCAGTGTGTCCAACAGTACGATAAATCAAGACTAGATCTGACAGAAATGGGCACCGTCTCATATACATAACATTTTACTCCAATTAATTGAAGTGCCTCTCATATAATAATAAGATGTTGCATCTGATTCTTAATCGAGAAATATAAAAGTTGGTACATTTTACCAACGCGCTTTATCCAGTTGTTATGTCCGAAGAGTACATTTAACCAACCTCATAAATTATACTTTCCCATCGTGAATCAGGTTACGCTGTATTTTTTAATAATGAATTGTTCTATTTTTCCAGCGTGAATACACTTGAAATTACTGTTTATTTATTTTTCATTAACCAGTTGAAATTGAATCCTTAGAGTATACTCGCAATATAATTTATTCTATTTGTCTGTTTTATAAGCATAAAGGCCCAATAGGATCAGATTCATATCGTCATCGCCCAATATTCAGTGTTGAAAGCATGTCTGCCAGATATGATTCAATCCCTCACCCAAATAAATTAGTTAAATCCCATATATTGAAAAGGATTCAGTGTTGTATTTTTCTACTTATAATCTCGCACAGAAATTGTTCATATTATTGACAATCACATAATAATAATTTTCTGTATCTGCTAGCAGTCTAAAAGTTGAAATATTTCTAACGCGCTTCACCGTAAGACGATATTCCTTGTTTAGTGTAATCTGGAAGACTGGAAGATAGTACCTCTCTTAACTCGTATATAATCTTATATTTTCCTTCATAAATTAACCATAAACTGTATTTTTGTAAAGGAATAGTTGTATTTTTCTATTTCTATGTATTTTTGTATTGACTGTGCCATCATTTTTCATTACTCATGAATTAATGAAAACTTTGATTTTTGAATTTCAAGTGATGCAGAAATAAATGACTATTTAGAGCTCGTGAGATGCGGCAAACCAGATCGATCTGGAAATAGTGATAATTAACGGACATTAAATACTACACATTTCTACAGTATAAATAAATATTAGCTATAAGAAAATTTTGAAAAACTCTATCTGGCTTCTTTCTTTTCCCTATGTTTTTACTGATAGAACAGCTCTTATTGCCTTTCTGTCATGTTTTCTAAATTAGCATATCTAATCCTACACATAGAAACATCATCCTGTAATTAACTTTATCGCAGGTCGCCGAATAAATAACACGATTCCATGAACAAGGGAGAAAATCTATTGATAAAAAATATCTATATTATTTCAAAAAATTGAATATAACAAGAAATACAGATGGATTTTTGTCTGTGAAAAAATTGAAATCGCATGCGATCGTCGCCTGTTGGACCAATGGAGCAGAGCAGCAATCAATCAAACGGCCGATTTTAATTCGATCGTGCAGAAGAGAATCAGCCGATGACACGGTCCCTTAACCAACTAATTGAATGTGTCTGTATAAGTAAATAGTAACGCCGTTACGATTAACATTCCTTTCCATGCTCATGTTTCACACCCCGATGATAGTAGACATATGCAGACGTATCGGAAACGAGGCATGTTGTCTCTTAGAATGTTACTTTTGCATTGCGAAGTCAATCTCCTCAAATACTAACAACTACATCCAAATCCGTTAGGGATCGTGCACTTGGAGCCCACCTAGACTCCAGCTTATCGTGGCATCAGCATACACGACAAAACTTAAACGGTTGACAAACGTGTAGATACAATATACCAATCTTTGCACTGGTGAGTTGAACAGATGTTGGAGACAAATTTCAAAATGTAGATTTTAGATTGGCGCTAAATATATCAGTGCAGAAACGGCAGTAACAACACTGCGTTCGCCCTAAACTCTCGGGATTTTCTGTTAACCGCAAGCACAATTTGTTGAGTTCCTTTTCAGGGCTTAGACAACAATCAAACTCATTTTCTTCATTGATGGTTCTCTAGTTGCTGAAAAGAACCACAACAAATATAAAAAGTCAACAACCGAAAAAGAAGAGTAAAAATACATCAAACAAAATTTCTAACATGGATATTGCTCCAAAACAAGTTTGGGCAAGCAAGAGTTAAATTAATTATAAACTGAGTATGACAAATTTTATGTTTTGCTAATGTAACAATCGATAAGATAAAACATTGAAGAGTTGCCTTTACAGAAGATAAAACATTGAAGGGAAAAACCGCACCAGCCCTAAGCTTAATTTGGTGTTACCCTGAGGCAACGTTGGGCAAGAAATGGTTAATAACATCGTCTTAAAAGATGTTATCGCCATAAAGGCATGTATGACGTAAACGAGAGCAGAGGGTGGATACACATTTCAGAGGTAAGGAGAAGATCCATGTTTGATATTCCAAGATGGAGATTTTAGACTGGCGCCAAACAGTCACGGTTGCCATTACAAGAGATGAAATATTTAAGTTAATACATTAAACCCGCTCTAAACTCATGGGATTAGCTAAGGTTAAGCAAATGTACTACCAGTGAACGGGTAAAAACCTCATTTATCCAAAGATAAATTCCCAAAAATTTACCAAGTTACATAATAATCTCTCTCATAGAGCCCAATAGCATCACCCAAGCCTTGGCCAACAGAACCCAATCCCTTCAATCCCATCGTAAGCCATAAGGGTAGCCAAAATTATAGACTGTAATAAAATATTTTAAAAATCCCGTTAAAAAAAAAATCAGCTGGAACCTCTTTCAAACCATGTGAATCGCGTACGAGTTTTCATACATCTCCGCCCCTTGTTTCTCTACAAGAATTCCATCAAATATTATCACTTTATCGTTGTTGACAAAAACATTGAAAAAAATAAATAAATAAACCGTTTCATATGAATTATGGGACGTTAGAAGTTCCATGGTCTAGTGTAAATACAAAGTTAAAGTGTAGTTTAAGTGAATAAGAAAAATTATTGACGTTTTCACTTGCCAACTGAGAAAAATATGGCTAGTAATGAGTAGAGGAAACGAACGACCCGGATGAAATACACATACACTTAAATCGCCATTGATCTCGACATTCTGCCGGAGGGGAAAACTAAAAACACAATTTTATAAGGAAAACTCTTTTGAGGTGAAAGGCAAGGGAGGATTATTCGGAGGAAATTTTATGTTCTCTACACTGCATCAAACATAAACGGGCTTGTATTTTATGAGGGCAGCAATATCTCTTCGTCTCATTTTTCCTTTCTCGCCATGTCGGCCGGCCTTTTGATGTTTAGGACAAACATACACCCGCCGCGAAATGGGGAAAAATAAATTAACTGCTCACGAATATGTTTAATTGTTTTCAAAAGTAGAAATCTATGTAGGTGTGCGGGCGTGTATGTGCGCTTGCGTCTGTCGGGCCAATCCCAAGGCAAGCCACGACATCCACTTCGATCTGACAATTATCAACTACTCTAACGTCGAGCCTAGTATTTTATTGTTAGCGTATGGGTAGCCGTTTCACCTTCCATGATGTAAAAAACACAAATTTCAAATTACTTGATAACGAAAATCCTCCCGCAAGTACCGACGCTTCCAGAATTATTTAAATTCTTGGCTAAAACCCACTTCCAGAAGGTCCTTACTCCTATGCTTGAACACGATGATTTATTGATCTCTTTCACCTTAAATGCTACGTTAAATTTGAACAAAACGTGTGCGTGGAGAACCAAAAAATAAACTTTTTTCCGCAAGCACCCCCTCCTCCAAAAAAACGTATCATGCTAACAACGTAAACAACGTTGTAGATTCGAATCTATATTAAACACGAAAGGAAATATTTCATTCAATCATAATAATTCTTAAATATTTATTCACTTCTTTACCGGTTTGAATGAACCTCCCTCAACGTACAAAAGCGGTCAGATATATTATATACTATCCCTCGAAACTGCGGCACAAAGATAGCAGTACACGATTGGAGTTAATAAAATGAGGCTTTTATCGTAAAGAGATTACAACAATTAAAACATCTAAACTTTCGCAACACGGATGGAGAGTAAGTCTGAGATGATCATACGTCGGTACAAAAGTCAAATAAGTCAAATAAAAGAAGAGGATCGATGAGCTAACTGATGGCTACATTTAATGAAGTCCCCAAAAGTTATGTAATAAAACTAGCGAGACATAAAAATACAAGTTTTCACAACGAATCTCTTCTGTTAACTGTCGACATCCAGCAAAGCTACAAAATATGGCCCAGTTTCTGAACGGAGATAGCAAGATAAAATCTTATCACCATAGATTTAATAACATCGATGATCTAAAATGTACATACGGTCTAATCCTTTCTTATCCAAACAGCCACAGAGCAACACTAAATTTAGCAAATTTGCAAAAGCTTAGCCAATCCCATCAGTTCATGGCGTGTGCAGTGTTTTTCCATCAATGCCTTCATCTTTTGTAATGGCAACACTGATTTTTTGGCGCTAATTTAATATCATCTTGGAACTTTTATCTCTTACATGGCTCTTCACCCTCATCATTGCATCTTCGGCCAAACATAAATTTGCCATATCCAGTTTATAATTCAACCCTTTGTTGCCCCAAGTTGCTTCAGAGCAATGACACCTTTACCAATTATGATTAAGTTTAGAAGGCAATTCCGTGATTTCAAAGCGGGCGCATTGTTGTTTGCCCGTGCATTGGCAACACTGATTTATTCTTGCGCCAGTCCAAAAACTCGATCATTAAAACGGGATTTCCCGCTAACATTTTAACAAAATTGCTAAAGTTCGTCTTGCCCGAACGTACACTTTTAATACACTATCATCCGTCACGACCAGACAATTATATTCCTCTGCATTATTCCATTATTAAGAAGAATATTATACACAGGTCCATGAGAAAGATAAATCTAGTGTCCTTCCACTTTATACTATCGAGCATATGCGCCCTTTCGGTCGAATTCATATTTTACTTTCACATAATGTACAATAACTAATGGACCCTTCTAATAAGCGGAGAAAATATTCCCTCGTGTCTACTTATGGGAGGTTAGACTATACTGATCCTCCAATGAGATTAATTATAAATATGACAAACAACTGTAATATAACATCTGCAAATACATATCATTTTCCAAATTGTTTTGTCGTTTTTTAAAAAAGATTTCATAATTTTTCTTCGCGGGTGGCCACACGCCACACTTTGCTAGAATCAAGGATAAAAAATTCATATCGGTAATACAGTAATTGCAGTAATAAAATACAGAATGGATCAAAATCGTGGTTAATTTCGTTTTGTTCAGCTAAAAGCTTTCGACTACTTGGGAACCATCTGTCCAAAATAATGGGATAACATAAGAGATTAAAAAAAATATGTAATATGCCTAAAAGTAACTTGAAAAACAACATGAAAAAGACTTACGATGAACAAACAACACCATCGAGCCATATACAATGCATAGCGAACAATAAAGCGCGGCCTGGATGATCTGGTAGGACCTAAGTTAACTCATACATAATCCTACATTCCACCTCAGAAATTATCTATATACTGTGTTTTTGAGAAGAGTCGTAATTTTTGTACTTCGTTGTTAGTGCCTGAATTTACTGTCGATACTTAATATATTCCTTTTTTTAGAGTTTACTGGAATATAGAAAGAATAAAACAAACAAAAATTGTGGTTAACCGTTTGTGCAAACTTTTTAATAGGATTTCCAGACAGTCATTTATCCAAAAAGAGGGTAACGAACATACAAAAGAGATTAAAAAAATATTAATTATTAACTTCGTGGCTAAGAGAAAAATGGAAAACATCCCGCCTCACTCGATCCGGGAGGTCGGGAGACGAAAAATAAAATTTCCTTTTTGTGGTTTTTGTAGAATCGCCGTTGAAAAAATTTACTCAAGAAACCGGCCAATAAACAGGGCCAGAATATGGGCAAGGTGGAAAGTGGTTGTCTGATAGGGGCACAATGGTTTTAGTGAGAGGGAGAACCGGTCTTAAAATATTAATGCAGGCTCTTTAGCCAAACATTACCCGGAGTCTTCACCCCGCCCTCGGTGAACAAACCGAGACGGTATCTCCCCAAGTTGGACCGTAACAATTTGGACAAACTGGAGCCTCCTTTCTTACCCATTTTCATCCCAATAACAACTCCTAATCAAGCCCTCACCACTACTTCTTCCGGGTGTGCTTTGGATTCCCGCGGTTTCTTCTTTTGTATATTTTTAATGGATGCCTGACATCCCGAAACGGATGTGTAATTTAAAAATAAACGAAACTACTACACCGGAGGGACCGAGGATTTTGGTTTGGCACCCTGGGTTGGCCAGACGGAGCGTTCCAAGGAAGGAAGATTAATAGGCGGGCCCCTGTTCATTGGCATGGTAGTCTTCCTGTTACTTGCAGGACAAAACGAGAACCAGTGAAATATACTCAGGATTAATTGAAATTTGGCTATGTCTCTGGACAATTTGACAAATAGCGAGTAGGACTCACTCTACATATTCTAATTGAAATTTTAATGCGTGTTGTACCATATGCTTAATTTTTTGTTTTATTTACCGATTGGTCAATTTCTAACGTCTATGATAGGAATGATGACTATGACGTCTAAACAACACTTATTCATAGTAGCTCTTGATAAAGCTATCAAAATCAGTTTATAACGAAAAGGAGGAAAACCTTTTAAAGATTCAACGATAATATATGGTCCTATTATATTAGGACGATCTTATCTTTCGAGCTTTTTATTTGACGTTGAACTTAACGATTCTGTCGTATTTCCTGTTACGCGACTAAAGCACTCTAATGAATAAACGCTTTTCCAAGTAACTTTTTCTAGTGGGAAAAGAAAACCTGGTGTCAAAAGCAAAAATAGGCGTCATTAAACTTAACTAGGCGGAACGCACGGTTTAATTTAGAGGAAGCTATTAAAGCTCATGTTTTTTTTTTTTTTTTTTTTTTTTTTTTTTTTTTTTTTTTTTTTTTTTAATACAATTAGCACGATCATTCATAAAGTCAATTAACTCTTGTAATGTTAAGTCAATTCGAAATTGGCGTTATCATAGAGTACTGCTTTGTGTTAGTATATACTTTTTCACATTTTTTTCAAGACGAGAGTACAAAGAATCCCTCTTTCTAACTGTTTTGTTCTTGACCTGAACAATGAGGATGACTAGGAAAATGTTTGAAAGAAGAGACATACTTCAAGTGTAAATTGCTCGTCTGGAAAAACGCTTTCGAATTTACAAGCGCACAAATATGTAACGTCAAAAGCTCATATCGCCATTCGTCGCCTTAGTTAATACTTTGGTCGTTTGTTAAATAGACGTGTTGTGATGTCATTGTCTTAAAACACCGAACAATTGAATGCCATTTACATTTTTAAACCCTTTATGCCTAATGTTGTCTTAGTGCAACTTAGAGCAAAATAAGTTTAGCAATTCTGTTAAAGGTTTAGCGGGAAATCCCGTGAGTTTAGATTGGCGCCAAATAAATCAGTGTTACCAATATACGGGCAGATTCAGCAGGAACAGCACGCGTACGCCCTGAACTCGCGGGATTTCCTGCTAACCTAAACCAAAATTGTTATAACATTACTGCTCCGAATCAACTTTGGGAAAGAAAACCTTAAATTATAAACCGGATACGAATGATTTTACGTTCGGCTAATATAGCAATCGATTCGAAACGAGACTTTGGACTGGCACCAAATTAATAAGTGTTGCCAATAGAAGGGATGAAACATTGAAGGGAAAACACCACATCCGCCCTGAACTCATGGGATTAGCTTAATGTGGTACATTTGGTGTTGCCCTGAGGCAACATTGGGTAAGAAAGCGTTAACCAGAACAAATGTGAGAGGCTTTTGTAAATAAAAGTTCTCTAAATACCCACTAATCGAATCATTCTGTCTGAGTGTTATTGTACAATTTTAAAGGAAATAATAAGGCAAGGAACGTGCAGATGAAACTGGAAAGCACGAATAATAAAAAATGTGGTAAAGAGAAGATGGCAGCTTCGATGGACTCTTACACGCCGAGGGGTACGTGGCCCCCAAAGTTTAAACCGCGGAAGGGTAATCCCAACCCGGCTAAGAATTAATTGCCCATACGCAGTTGCCACCCGTCATTTATTTTTGGGCACAGAGAAAGGTAGCTCAATGTGTCCCACATGGAAGTTGTCATTCCATGGCTCTATATAGTGAGCAACTAGAAATGGCGTCCATTATAGCCCTAACCCTAACCAAACGACCACAGCAGAGAATCATTGGAGATTTAATCTTCGAAGAATACGAATAGGATTGAACGTATGCATTGGACGCTGAAACGACCTAGCTGTCGAAACTCCCGGAGCCCAACTCGGTGGCTGGTCGAATCAGACCTAGGTCTGCCCCCGGACTGCCAAAACCCGAGGTGGAACCCGCCGATAATTTATTGTAAGTTACAAAAGCTGGCATTGCCGGTGGACTGCAAGAAGGTAGGTGTAGTAGGTACATACATAGTAGATTTGGACTTACTTAAATCCAAATGCAAATAGTACAAAATGGCTTACATTAAATATGCACATCGAGGAACAATAGAAAAAGAGACAATGGAAAATCATAGTATGCCAGACGGTCTTGAATTCATATTCCGGCTTTGGTGATAAAAGCTAAATATGGATGAATTGAATAGGATGATTTTGTATTCAGGGATTCCTTATAAGGAATATATTTTCATGAGATGTATTTTTAGAAAGATGGGATGCTCGCTTATGCCCGCGGCGCCGAGGATCGATAAGTATTCTCTATTGATTAAGCCGGAGATGTTTTAAACAAAAAGGATACGTGAGAAGTTAATAAAATAAATGAATGTGTGGGTGGAGGGTCGAGTTATGCTCACGTAATCTATTTGTTGAACGGTCCAAAGTAGATTGAAGAGGGTGGGACGTGCCGAGCACTCTAATACATTGCACACTAATGTTATTGTAGACCCCTCCTCCCCCCGGACCAATTACATACCTTAATCATCTAGACCGTTCTCCCCTTTTTACAGAGATGAATTTTTAAACACTCCCATATTCCCAAAGCGAGAAATTAATTTCAGCCGAAAGTTTCCCAGGGATCTCGTTTGTCGCTTTTGAGAAGATTGGAAATTATTTATTTGAAAATGATGCGAGCCTTTAAAGGTAGGTGTGGGTAGGAGTGGCGCGTGCCACTTTTAAACACTATGATTATGGAAGCGGGTGATTTAGAGCGGTTCGGGACAATAGGTGAGAGGCGAGGGCAAAGTTTTTAGACTGCTCGTCCGCCGTCTGCTACTCGGCTCCTTTTTATTGTCATTAACGGATCGACACGGCATATGGACTGTCTTCATACGGTGAGCATTAGCGTGGACCTTTTAACTCGGCTTTTTAAGGAAATGGCATTGTCCGCTCGTCGATCCGGTGAAACGGGGCCGAAGAACAAATGCCAAAATGGCAAGTCATCGAGTTTAATCCGACGTACGTCACAGACAAAAAATTATGGAGTCGACAAATGGACGACAGCCGATATCGCGGTGAGTTAATTAATGCAATATGATCTGGCGATACCTAATAATAAAAACGACACCCCCTTATCTATATTTAGACGGTGCCGGGGATGATGTGGGAGGTTCTGAAAATAAACAGGAGAGCCGACATGTGTCTTATTCTAAGCCGAGGTGTTTGGACGGCTGACGACAGTAGGCCACAAACGTAAACAGGCCGGTTGTTTAGAAACAACGGTAAGAGTAAGTAGAATGTTAGATCCTTCGGAAACGACGGGCCACTGCGAACCGTGCAGAACTCACAGGATCTTCGGGAAGAGCGAGAAATTAGATAGGGGTAGGTGGGGCCGAAACTGTTATGGTACATGAGATAATAATCGAAATAAATGTGAGGGGTTGAAACAATAGGAAGGGGAGGGCGGCATTGTGTCTAAGAGAATCCTCCCATTTATTAGTAAACCTCTAGAACGTATAATAGTATTGCATTAATAGAAAGCGATTTTGACAGGTCCGCAAAAAGCGGGGGGTGGAGAAGGGCGGTGGAGCAATTCTGTGACGTCAGTCCAATGTCAGTTTCCATTAGGCCACTGTCAGCTAGTGTGACAAAAGATAAATGGATCTACAGAGATTCGAGTCGCCTCATTAGCTGGCCTCCACTCCTCCCTCACTCTCGCACTCACTCTCACTCACACATTCACTCCCTCCAGCTATCCCACACGGGCGCACAATTTGCGTCCGACCAGCGCTCTATATCCTGTATGATGAGAGACTCGTTTGCCAACCCTAAAAGGCAAATTTCGCATCCACGAGGCGGTAACAACCGGAAAAGTTTTATCTCGGCCGAAGGAGGGAATAATTCAGACGACACCCTTTCATTAAACGTGATAAAAAGATACCGGGTCGAGATTTAATAAGTGTTCCAGTCGGATTATGTAAATGTCCCCTGCTTGTGATGCATCGACGGCAACGAAGCGTTTTCCACCCCATCGGGAATCTAATGTCATTACTCACTCGACGAACCGCATTTCGACGACAACCACTAACAAGTTGATACTAATTATATCGGTTACCTGCCTCAACCCGACTCGTATGTCACGTCACTCCCTAACTAGTCATAGACGGTCGCAAAGGGCCTCGGCTATTTTTCCACCATGCTGTAGCCACATGGGGACGCCGGGCGCATCGACCCGCTATATACCGTACACCGTGTGAAGAGGGCATCTGTTTTCTGAAAGGGTTGTATTTCTCCACTAATTGAACTGACGCCGACTTACTGGGGAGACAAAATTATATTCTTTCTGCCGTTCACCTCCGCTATAATTCAGTCACCCCAAACGAATTTTTTTTAATTAAACTCCTTCCCCGTTAATTGCCACCGACTCACTTGAAGAATGACAAGGAGGTAATTTTTAAGGGCTCGTTCACCAGGTGCCCCACTCTCCGAACCGTTTTATCGACTGTAAACAAAGACCCACGGATATTCGCTATCTCGTTCCACCCTTTTTTCCTTTTTCACGCTGCGGCAAACACGAAGGATTGTTTTTTGATTGGATTCGTATTACATATGGGTAAAAGTACTTAACGAAGCTTTACCAGTCTAAAAATGGTTAAAGGCAACAACGGGCCCAGTTTCGCGGATCTTGAATATTACCATGAATTAGTGTTTCTTTGGGGGTTATATTATCAAACATAAAAATTTTCATATGTGGCCTATAATTTAACCCTTTTATCGGCCTTAAGTTGCTTCGGAGCAATGCCGGCGTTAGCAATTTTGTTTAAGCTTAGCGGACAATTAATTCAGTTCAGGCCAGGTGCAGTTGTTTCTGCTCTGTTTATGCAATTGTATAGGGAACAATGCTTTTTTTTTGGCGCTAATCTAAACTCACAAGATTTCCCGCTAACCTTTTAATAAAATTGCTTATGTTCGTCTTGTTAAAAAACATTGACCATAAAGAGTAAAACGTTTTAAATTTATACTTTTTATTTTAATCACTTCTTTAATTCTCCGTTTTTATACAAATTATACCGGATCTTCAAGATTATGTATCAAAAAATGATAGCAGAAACACATGTGAAAAATAATTTAAATAAAAACATATTGGAACCTGGACAAAAAAAAAAAAAAAAAAAAAAAACCGGTGTTGAAGTTTCAAACAATTTAAAAGTGGAAGTTATCTTTCAGAAAGAAAACAGAAACTCCGTGGATTTAGATTTACAATTTTTATTGATCTTTTTATCCCTGTAGTCAATATTGAGGTAAAATAAATCATCACGGAAATATAACATAAGGAAAGTACATTAATCCAAACGCATAATTTTAAAGCTTTACGTCCTTTAGATGCATATAATGAAGCGGGAAACGTAATTATAAAGTTGAGAAAGGAAAATTTAGTATCGCCAGTACGCAGGTGGTACCTGGAAGCTGGGGGGAGAGCTTAAGAGATAACAATACAGCAAGTGATCTCACATTTCATTTCCGAGCGAAACGGACCTTTTTCTTATCTCGATGGCCGAAGCTATGAGAAATAAAAGCGAGATTATGCTTATCCGTTAAATAAACTACTTTTCTTTAAAATAAGAGATTTTTTCCGGCAAAGGACTTGGACGACCGCGAAAGACCGACTGGTTCAGTTGAACAAGGGGTGCAAAGGAGATATGAATGTCGAGAGAAAACTATTGATATTCAAAAATACCAAACATCGCATTCGTTTGTTTGCTCAAACGGGTGAGTGTTATTTATCTCGACATGACCAAATAAACAAGGGAGGACGCGCCGCCCCACCTCATCCCGGTGGGGAGGTACGATAACAATAGGCCTATAAACAGCTAAAACTTTACACGGTTACCTATGAATAAAGAAATCCAAACAGGTATGCACTTTCATGTGCCGAAGGGGGAGAGACGTCGAATCGACATTCGTTCGTATCCGTTAACTTAAGCGATGACCGACTTTAATCGAACACCCGGCCAGAGGGATGCCGGATAGTAAGAGCGAGAGTTCGGGAGAGGAGAGCGAGAGAGAGTGAGAAGAGAAAGAGATAAAGGAGCGGTGAGAGGGGGAGGGGGCGGAGATAAATAGAAAAGCCTGCTATAATGGTTCTTTATACCTGGTCACATTCAACCATCCCAAAGGTACCACAATACAGCCCTTTGAAAAGATGCCATTGTCACACATCCCGCTCTTCCCAAGCAGATGTTAAGTCTTCACACGGTAAAAACAATTAAACATGGTGTCTCGTAGGGGAAATATTCAAAAATTTTGCACCAACGTGCGCAACGATCAAACGTGCTGGCTCGCAACACCCGTATATAAATTTTCGTACATAAAATTAGCCCTCAAAAATAATAATTCGGAGAAATGTTATGAAATACAAGGTCAAATATTTGGACAGGGTGAAAATTTCAGCGTAACGTACTATTGTTGATGGGTGTAGGTCTACGAGTCGGTGAACTAATGCTGAACCGAACAGTGAAGAACTTCGAACCTAAGCTCTAAAACGTAATTGTTAAAATACATAGAATTACTCGATTTGTAACCTAAAAACATTACATTTTGCTAGCCAATAAAATCAATTTCCCATGGGTAACTTGGAAGCAACCTTCCTTCTTTCATTTTGTTAACCTATGAAAAATGTCTACGGGTAACCTAGTAACAACTATCTGTTTTCATTTTGTTAACCTATATATGAAATAATGTAACCTAGAAGCCATTTCTCTGTTTACATTTTGCTAACCAATAAAACATAATTTCCCACAAGTAACCTAGAAGCAACTTTCCTTCTTTAAATTTGTTAACCTATAAAAATGGTGAAAACCTACCGTTACATTAAATACTCTCGACATGTAACGTAGTGACAACTTCTATACATTTTGCTAACCTTTATAAATTGTCGATGAGTACCCGAGAAACAACATCAATAAAACCCTAATCTCCACAGGTAACCTAGGAGCAACCTTCATATTTTCATTTTATTAACCATTGAAAAATGGCGACCGGTAACCTCGAAATAAAATTTCTGTATATGTTTTGTTAACCTACAAAATATTCGATAACCAAGAAACAACCTCCCTGTTTGTTAACTATCTACCTGTATACATTTTGTTAACGCATGAATGTACTCATATGACAATTAATTACGGTTTTTAGTTGATTCGAACCCACGATCTTCGACTAGGTACGCCTCTGCTTTACCACCTGAGCTATCGTGACCTCGATCCACTCGGACATCAACTCCCCATCTCAATCTCACCGTACGAGTTTTCCCTCCTTTTGCCATATTTCAAATGTCCTGCAATCGGTTTGGATTCTCGACAATTCAAATGGCGTACTCAATATGTATATAGGGTTAACATTTAAGGTTAAGCAAAGCGACAAAACCATATTTTAATTATTCGACAGAGTGAGCGTATGATATCTGAGTATGAAAATGGCAATTTTATTTCATGGTGGTTTTTCTTTAAATATGAAATTGTCCGACACGCCGAACGCCTTGTAACAGATGTAAGAAATGCGCTGGCCCTTGCTTGCGTTCCTCTTTCTGCGTGCAGATAATAGAAAAAGAAAGTAGATGACACGGTGATTGACTCACCTACCCAGGCTCTCAATTAGATTGTTGTTTCAAAGGAGGGTAATTGTTTCCAAGAAGTGGCCGGTGGAAAAGGAGTGTCAAGTGCCGGTTGGGGCTATGAGTGGAGGTCTGTTGCACCCCTCGAACGGCACCCCGAGGGCTAAAGTGAGACTTCTTAAATTCAATCCTCGACAAGGACACTCGAACCGCTTTCACGGGAATATTCGCCCAGATAAGTCCGTATAAAGTCCGATGGAAGGGGGACTTCCCCACAAAATGTTAATACCGCATAAGAAGAGTGGGGAAACTCGGTATCTTGATGGCCAAGTTTGTAAACACAGACCCAGTAGCTTAGAATCATTTTCTGGGTTGTCAAGCAAGAAACTCTATGGGGATTTTCTTCCGTATTTCCATTAGTCTCGAAGAAGGGAGCGATTCTAAATCCCGCCCCCCCTCTTTGTTATTAATTTGGTGCACAGGGAATACCAACATGTAAGATTCAGATGTTCTACTCTATTAACATGAACATTTTTCAGCCTTCGTCACATCTTGAATTGGACAAATAATATGACAATTGAAAATTACCGCTGGTTAATGTGCATCTCCAACAAGCTTCCTTAATTTAAGTGGACAAGTTAAGACCTATAGAACGATTTGCCAAGCTTTCGACCTAGTTTACGGTCATCACCACGGCAAAACAAACTTAAAGATGACTTGATGATTGATCATGAGAAATGATTAATTCTGTAAAATTGTAGACATTCTTAAGATTGTTTTGAGCTGATGATGACTTTAAAACAAGCCCAAAGATCTGAAGATAACAAGTGAATCTGTTTTTTGCTCAGGCCATGCTGACATCAATTTAGCTAACATTCTATATAAATATAACATAAAATTACAATTTTAACACAGGACATAAGCAAAAATAGTGTGAACGTAGTTGTAATTAAGATTTAGCATGGCCAGAATTTCAAGTTATTAAAATATTTAAGAAATCCAAAAGTTACTTTAATGACATACATATAGAAGAGATATCGGTTTAACGTTGAAAAGCCGCTTCCACCATAAAGACTAGTGTTAAAAATACGAAGGCTGAAGTTTTGTGCAATGTTGAAACTTATTGAAACACTCGATCTTCAAGTGACAGGAAATAATTTTTTTGACAAGAAAACTTGAATCAAGACCCAGCGAATAGCAATCAGCAATTGTGAACTGTATATTTTTGGAAGGGCAGTTTAGACTGGCAAGACGTCGAAGGTTCCGCAGGATCTGGAGCGTGCGTTCTCCCGTCGGACGACGTCCCGGAGTTATTAATATTACGTAACGAGGGCCGGGCCCAAGGAAATTGGTTCATTAAGCTAAAGCAGGCTATTAACATGCGAGTCTTAATCGAGGGTACGTGCCTTGATCTGAATGATCCAGTTGTTGTGATGCGGACACTTGAGAAAGAGGTCCGGGAGTCCCACCTGACCCAGGAGACCTGACATCGTCGTTCCCGTGACCGGGATACGAAAGCGATGAGGAAGGAGGCCGCTGAAAAAAAATTAGAAACTTTAAAAAAAGAAGGTATATAAACAAAATAAATTGATTTTATTAATATAAGGTATATGTATGTAACTGAGGATATTGTTTCCAAGGCAGAATAAAGATTTCGGCCACACCGATGTCAGGATTTAAAACAAATTAATGAAAATGCTGGCATGATCCTGCACATTATATTCTTATTTTTAAGAAGAACGATTAATTTTTTAAAGAAAATCGGCTTTCTTTGTCCAACACTCTGTCTGTTGGGCTTTTGTTTTATTTAAGAAAAAATAATGAAAAACCCATTTTCTCATTTCCTAGCCCACCTAGGCACGGTTGACCTCTACTCGTGCTCAATTCATCCTTTCAAAAGACTAACGAAACCCTTTAAGATGCTTGAGGTAAATGCACGTCCTTGTTAGAAATTTAACGGTTAACATTCAGCCCAACGCTCTCCCAGGTATACGTGAGTTTGGCTGGTATACTGGCGAGGAAGAAAAGGACTTTTATTTTAAAGGTCCTTCACTAAATACATAAATACTAACGACTTTAGACAGTTTTAAACCAGGAGGAACGACTTCCTTGTTTTGCAATACGTATTTCCGAATTTTGAACTTTGTATATATACTAAGCATATATCAGTTTATTGCTAATAAATACAATCGACTGGTCTATGCTGCAGTCAATAAAACAATTTTAAATAATCAAAACATTGTAATTTGGACCAACGTTTTAGGCATGATGGGCCTTTTTCAAGGTACAAAACGTTCAGAAAATATGAAAAATAATTGTTTCCGTCAAAACCTCATTAATAATGGTACCCATTAATTTATGATACGTAAATAAACGTTTATGAATATACGATGAAACTGACCGTTATCTGTGGAAAAGAATATACCAACACACATTTTTGTAAATAATAAAAAAGATTGCGCTGACTTAAACAATTGTATTCTACGAATATAGGGGTCAATTGTAACGACGAAAAGGATTGAAACCGCATGGAGTACAAAAAGAAATTATGTAGATTTAATGTTCCGAGTGTGTAATATACTGCGCCCTTCGAGAGCTATTGTATCCTCCTGTAGCACACCTAGTTCAAGGACTTGATTAGCGAGCTCGGTTTTAGTTGTACATCCCAGAACTTATCCTCCTAAATTTGTTAGTAAGTGTGTTGGTATTTCTTACTTTTTTGCAGAATGTGCACGTGCCGTATGTATTGTGTTATGGCAACCTTCTTCCGAAGCCCACGTTTGGAGCGTGCTGTTAAGTATCCTGTCAGGATTCAACGTTTTTCTTTTGGGGCATGCTATAATTTCTTTCCTTCCAAAATTTACTAGAAGGTTCTTGGATTGTTTTTGTCCAATAAGTTCCACGGTTTCTGCAATTTCATCCTTCGTCTCAATACTAATTCACAGAGTGAATCCCTATGCGGACTATGTTTAATTATGGGGAACTAAGGATCAGAGGTATATTTTCCTTGCAAATGCGTCTCTCGCTGCCCTCTAACCCCCCCCCCATGTCCTGGGACCTACCGGAAGGTGACTTTATTTTGCATACCTAATTTATTTAGTTTAGTTTTGCAATTTAGCACCGTATTTGAGCTAATTATGAGAGCTTAGTGCTTCGAAGGCTGTTCAGATAGAACAGAGTACATCTCTCAATTGCATGGACTTCAGCATTTAAGTCACTAGTAGTTTCCCATAGGTCCAGAGTACTTTGTTCCAGGTCACCGTAGCTTCCTGCGGACTAGATCCATCCGTATAAAAGTAGATGGTGCCGTTCTAATGGAGAGTACTGCATGTTGGGTACTAGCTTGACCAAGCTGTTGAACCGGGGCCATAAGACCGAAATATCACCCCGTATGCCTATACCCAAACGAGTGATTATCGAAACCTGTCAGTAATTTATTCTCAAATTCAAAAGCTAGGCTCAACTCTACATGGTTGTATGTACGTACATACATGTGCGGATTTGACCCTACGTAAATTCAAATTCAAACTTATATTGAAGCGTAATGTACTTTTGTTGTTGTGGTTTTGTTCATGTTTTCACAAAGTTTTGAACCTTGAAAAACGGCCCCTCAGAGGACCGAACATAGTCCAAATTCTATTTTTTCCATTAAAATTGTTTTATGCTGCAACACCCACTTCATCCACTTCACTTGTTTGTATCGTAACCAAAGCCGTCAACCATGGAGAAATTTTGAATGAATTCTATTTTTGGTGTGTTTTCATATAACTTATAACGGTTTGCTATTAAAACTGAGTAAATCCAAGTTTTACATCACGTCAGCTGCGAAAGCTTAATATAGGAAGTCAAATGAAAAAAGGGACGTTTAAAGTAAAATGATGGACTGGAAGGTGAAAAGACCGTGTTGATAATTGCTAATCGACTGGTGGGACTGTCGGCCAAAGAGACTCATTAACTAAAGTAGTAGGTCATTTTGTGTGCTGGAGGCTGTAATTTAGGGTGGCCAGGAGAGGAGGGTGACAGGCGAGTCTGTTATCACTTGTGATTTACACATCATCTGGTAGTTGTGTTGTTTGTAGAAGAGGAAGATAAAAAAACAGGCTCCGGCCGTTTTCGATTCTTATTCAAAAGGGGCTAAATCCGTCGTTCACCTTGAAAGCTTTTCTCCCACGGGCCGGCTATCGATGCCCCGTACATTAATTGCCATCCCAAATGGAATTAGACGTGATGGGGGAAGACAGGTGAATATATTTGCATGTAAATGAGAGATGTAGGAAGAGGGAGGGCTGCGCGGTCCGGATGTACCTAGGGCAAACAGAGATATGGAACATTAGGAAACATGTGTTTGTGATAGTGGATACATTGTTTGTCAGGTAATGTACCGGTTGTGATAGCCGCAGTACGATAAAGGCAGGTAAGAAACTCGTCATATCACACAGGAAGGAGAGGCCCGCATAAAGTAGATAACCCACAGATGCGGGCCTGGCACACCGAACCGATACAAACCGCAATTATTACAGATAAACTCGGACAAACCACGACATCGCGACTGTATACGGAGTCTGTGAGAAAAAGACTGTGGAAGGAAATATCGACTCTAATCTATGATTAAATTTAAATATAAATTAATCCAAATGGAGAGTGGATTGGTAGGCGTGAGCGGCATTCATTAACCGACTGATTGTGAGACAATGGCCCACCGGCGTTCCTTCCAACAGTTAAAATAATTAAGACTTTTTACACTCGTTCTGCAGAACTGACAAGTCCAAACTTCATTTCTATAAAGTAGACATACAAGTTTTTTTCTTCCGACACAAACCATTATATATAATCCCATTTTGTCCAATTTACAAAAAAACAAGTATTAACTATAAATAAATCAATAAAGGTTATCCAACGGACGGAAACGGAGCGCAGATTAAATTTTTTTAACACGGTTAGTTATTAAGTGGTGAAATTGGGTGGACTGATGAACCCTTATCAGCTGTTTGATCAAGATCGCCTCGGGTCCGCCCATTCTCATAACACATCTGCAACCGAAGTTGTTTGGCCGAAACGAACTCTGGACCGACTGGATATACATGACCTCATCGCTGGTTCGTTAAATAAACTGAATTATCGCGGCCTTATTTGCGTACTACCCGTTCATACATTCAATACACAGACCGACTTCGATTTGGACATGTCAGTGCTGATGCAACTTGAGTTGCACGTAATTTCTACGTTGCGCAAGGTCGTCATGGCACAATGCTGTCCACACATTCACCCTCTATGGCCAAATGTTGTCTTAGAGCAAGACGAAATTTAGCGATTGTATGAATTTATATTTACCATCACCACCATGCACCAAATAAATCAGTGTTGCCAATAACAAGAATGAGAGCAGGAAAAACACTAAACTCAGAGGATTGCTTGCTAACCTTAAACAAAACTGCTAACGTTGGCATTGCTCTGAAACCATTTTGGACAACAAAATGCTAAATTTTATGAACTCTTATGTTTGGCTAATGTGACAACGATAAAAGTGCACAAAATCACGTGTTGTTATGCATGGGCAGAAACTGCAGGAATACTGCGCCCGCCTTAAACCTGTTAACATCAAACAAAATTTTGCTTAAATTGGCATTGTTCCTAAGCAGCTTTGGGCAAAGAAGGGATAAATTATATACTGGTGCACACTACCTAAACTCCACCAGCTTTCCTTTAGTAAATTGGCTAAATTTGGTGTCGCCCTGAGGTAACTTTGGTCAAGAAAGAGTTAAAACCTAATAAGAAAAACGGCACTCATTGCGGTCGACGATTTTCACACCTTCCCTGTTTCGTAGCAATTTTGTCTCAAATCGAGCTGTGCGTTCCCTTGGGGAGGCGACCGAGTGGAATTGTTGTGCAAACACTCGGCCTTCTGTCTAAGTGGAGGATAATGAGAAAATGCCGGGGAGTTATCGACTGTTTGTGGTTAGTAAGTACATTTCCTGAGGGTTGTCTCTACAAAAGAATGATTACTAGGGTTGAGAACAATGGACGTCCACGCGACTCTATTCCCTTGATAATGATCTTGCCATTCAAACACAACAATAACCGTGTCCACGGCTCCGAAACCTCACCCCCTCTACATTATAATTGACTATTTTTTACCCGATCACTGTTGTTAAACGTCATAGGAACTGAATAGTAATCCGAACCTCACTACTAGCCCGGGGACATCCGATTTTTTTTGTTAATTCTCCAACGGGGACGTCTATCGAATCCATAATGATCCTTACAAAGCGACTGATACAACAAATACGATTAAACTCAACGAAGGGTATCTCAAATTTTAAATAGACCGTTCTAAGCTGGGAGAACGCCAAGTAATTATTTTAGTCCCTTGAAATTCACGCTTTTAGTTACCATAATTAAACTCACCAAACAGTTTGGACAATAAACAAAAAATTCGAACTAAAATTAAGAGTAAAATCGATATTTGTCACGGTTTAGAACAGAACATGCATTAATACCCATTTTTTAAATCAATTAAGTCGAACAACGTCTATTTTGTAATGTATGTATTCAAGGATGGTTTAATTTTGCACCTTTTTTTAACATGGTTGAAGAAATTTTTCAAACATATGTATCATTTTCAAGTACAAGGTTTATTTTTGGAAATATTTTAATTTTAGATTAAGTATGTTTTTTTTTATTGTTTAATAAATTTTTATAAATTATTGTATTATTGATATTTTAGAAAATAAAAAACTGTCGTTAGGGACTCACGGACACTTACTTTGGGCCAAAGACTGTGCAAGTAGTATGTAGAGAAAGTTTGCATATGTCATTCATTGTACCTCTTAATTGAGAAGTGCAATTCCTTCGCTCCATATAGAGAGAGTGTAGGATCGTGCTTCACCATCCGAGTCCCCTGTTCCCATTTTCGGAGGAAATAGGGTTGTTTTATAGTACATACAGTATTTAAGTTTTCTTTACCTAGATTACGTTGAGAGTGAATGTATTTATTTGCGTAAATAATGTAAGAGGTCCCTGGCGGAATGTTGAGTACCCCATACCCCATCGACAATCATTTAGGTCAGTTAAAAAGTATAAAAAATGATTGAGAAATATCGAATACTTATACTCCAATGAATGGCATACAAATAGGAAAGAAAATATTTAATTAAATCTAGCAACTGCATGTCGACAAGGCTTTAAATGTGTTCCTCTTTTATTTCAAATGGCTTAATTATATGCATGGACAATTTTATTAAGTAGCTCCAATACTAATTTATGACGTCAAGCAAAATAACTCGGTTTTATTATCAACCACTTTTGTCAACATTTTTAGTTATTACAACATATTTTAAAAGTCAATAAAGGAAAGAATTATAAAGAAAACTAGTTAAACATTTTATTCTAATTTCACGCCTGGCTTGATCTGGTTGAAAAGTGTAGTGTGAGTTTTATTGAGCGAAATTCCTTCACAAGTCTTGTTGTTTCTCAGATAACAGTCTGAAACGCATTTGGTAATGCAATAGGCGCGTATTTCGCCCGATGGAGTGCATTGTAATCTCCTTATATGGGCTCGGCGCAACATTTTTTCCTACGTTCTTTGTTCACTCGATTTACCAGGACTCAAATATGCAAGGGAAAACATAAGGAATCATTTTTTATTGCTTATTGGATGAGTTAGGGCTAGGGTCACCCCTGTGAGCCGAACCCAGCCGGGGATAAGATCCGCCTGAGTCAGTCGGAAAGTTTATTTTTTAATTTTTAATAATGTATTCATGATGCATTAAGTGGTAATGTGAAATAAGGAAGTGTATATCCAGGGCGGCTTAAGGGAACTGTGTACATCAGAATATTAAAATCAATGA
The DNA here is from genome assembly GCA_039619505.1 of Cimex hemipterus. NCBI lineage: Eukaryota > Metazoa > Arthropoda > Insecta > Hemiptera > Cimicidae > Cimex > Cimex hemipterus. The sequence goes on from CM077101.1 coordinate 34,281,418, forward strand.
CTCATACGATATTCATAATAAAATTTCATATATGGCTGAGGGGAAGCCAAGGTGGGATATTGTGTTACTCTGTGAATATTTTATAGGGTGGCTTTCGGAGACACCGCCGTCTCATTTTACATTCATATTACCCAACGACACGGATACACAACATTTCCAATTTTTACAAGCCTTGTCCCCATCTCGGTACTCCTAGCGCTGTCCCAGCTGAATTCCTAAAATGTGTTGCCTGAAGCAACATGGGACTGAATCGCGCATTCTACTCAGGGATTGGAGAATTGTTTTAGGCTTCCTAGTTCCTTCAGAAGAAAATTAGCTACATTAATTTTCTAATCACAAGGACGCTGCAGACAGCAATGGGCATCTGAAGAATAATGGTATATGCCAACAAGCAAACTCCGTAAAGAAGGCTAAGAAACCAACACACCCTACTGTGCCACCTCATTTGCCCCCATGAGGAAGTGTTTTGGGATGTACAAAATAACTGTAGAACAAATTTAACCACTGAAAACTTGTTGATGTGCTAGGACTCACCACTGTGCTATAGGTACAAGAGGACAATTTAGCTCTCAAAGAGTGCGATATATTATACATCCCGAACATAACATCTACACCTACATCCACAAGCCCTACTTTTGATCGCTATCTTCGGTTTGTCATTTTTGGTCTCGTGTGATCGCTTTTAATAAGAATTTTGTATTGAATAGAAGTTTTGAACAATTAGTAAATTTATTTTTCACGACGATTGTAGATTTTCAGACGAAAGGGATTTTTTCTCGTTTGTTAAAACTTGGCACCTTAGACGGATAAACTTCACGCTAAGTACAACGGGTTAGTTCTTATTAGTCTAAATGTCACGGAAGGACGGCTGGAATAGACAGACAAAAGAGAAAGTATGCTCGGTCCCTCCAAATTATATAATTAAACCGTGCATATTCTTGGTACATGTTGATTTTGGTTTCTACCCGGGGAAAAAAAGGAAGTAGCAGAATTTTCCATTTGAGGTTAATGGAAGAATATTGTAAAACTGAGCAGAGTGTGAATTCTCCCTTCTCCCTTGCTTCCTCGCGCTGTCTCTCTCTGGTTATCTTTCCGTCTCGGGCAGAGCCGTGTTTAATTAAACCCGGGACTAGTATCTGGGCGGAAGCGAACAAGAAGTAATCAAGAAACGGTGTACGGCCGACTAGAAAATGAGGATAAAACGTTGATCACGGCGAAGGTATAATCTCGCAGTTAACCCTCCTTACCGAGCTGACAATTTCATCATTTTCCCTTCTGCTCGCTACTTTATTATTCATTTTATAGGCCTCGCTTCTCCCCCGCCCACTTTTTATTCATCATTTTAACACCCCTCGGTAAAAAGATGAAACTGGTACAGTTTCCATTATACCCCGCGCCACTCCCTAGCTCTTTCACAATAAGAATCATACTGTAATTGTCTTTTACGCCCCAAACTTCATGATATAAACATTTCAATTGTGAAAAGGGAGAGAAAAAAGGAGGAGGGTGTGCGAAATGCGTGCGTGTGGGAGAGAGGGTGAGAGCGAGTCGACGTCAGCGGTGGCAACGGGTCAAACGGGTCCGTTATTTGCATAAGAATGACTTTAAAATTAGGTTCATACGGCGAAGAGAGAAGGACAAAGCGGTGATTAGTTGCAAGCACCACGGGTATTGTGTTCGACCGGCTCAGCGTTTTCGACCCTTCCGATCTTTCCATCGACTTGCAGATATATTTATACACGCCTCACGCTTCCTCCCCACATTCGACATAACGTCAACTGATTCCATATTATAATGGATCAAAGGAAAACGAACCCGTCTCAATTTGTCTCCCCCTTGGTGAGTATTTCGCGGACTTTTTTCGCTTCGGGTAAAAAAACGGAGATTTTTTCAAAACAGACGTCCTCCTAAGTGTATTTTCTATGCACGTTTAACTGGTCCGAGCGCCAGAAATCGAAAGTGTTCCACCTGATCCGACTATAAATTATGTCGGCTTCTTCTGGGCAAAAAATGTCTAACTGCTGCTATCTTCTGTACTTATGGATATCGTCGTAATACTGTAACATCACAGTGAAAGTGATACTTATCTCAGAACCTACGTTTAGGACTGGTTTCGTTCCTTTCTGTTCGATAATTGTAATTCCATGCATGCCCAAAGACCCACCCGATATGAGGGACGTACACCCCCTCTCTATAAATAACATAAAAGTAAAAGTAATAATAATTGGCCATGGAGCGATGAAAAAAATTTCTGTATTATACACATATATGAGTTTTGAACATACACCGGGCATCCTTTGTACATGGGCCAGCTGAATTTGTCTTGAACCAACGATGCTATTTAGCTGCGATATTTTTCAGACTAGTTTCCAATTTTACCCTTTTTATAGAAAACATTATACAGGGCACCTCAGGGCCCGGTACAACTTCAAAATTGCAAATACGACCCTCCATCCTTTAAAAGGATAAAAGCATATCCTTTAAAAGGATGTCGTACGCTGAAAACAATGGTACAATCGGTTGTTAAATTGGTCAAATAATGTCAATGGGTTTGCTCTTTATTAAATAGCATTTCGTTTTCGAGCTGCCTGCCTTGCGAAAAGATACAAAGAATCTTTCTTTTTAACCCCTCATAACCGGAGCTCAGAACGATAGAGCCAGGGGAAGTGGATTGACAAGCGTTTTGTATCCTTTGTAGCAGTTCTTCGACTGAGGATGCTGGGTGGCCTAAATACTGTTTTTTAAATGGCCCCACAGAAAATAGACAAGTGGAGTTAAATCGTGTAACCGATCCACCTAACCCGGAAGTGACGATTCAATAACGTCTCACCTTCAAAGAATTGTGTTGCGGCATCCATGAAGTTAGAAGAGAATCATTCTTAATCGTTGTTGCAGAGGACGTCCTGTGCCCACGTTCGAAAATTATTCAAATTAAGATGCCGTTAGTGGTGAACTTGGATTCATCAGTCCGTTGGACGTACGGAGAAGCATGTTTTCTGCAAACTCCCGAATTACGCTGCCGGTTTCTTGGTGATGGAACAGCAATTGATCCGTGGATAAGTAAAATGTATTTACTTCCAGAAATAAAGATTTTTTCTTAAAACGTGAATTAGGCAAACATTGTCAGAATGTAAACAATGAAAGCAATTAATGTTTACTTTAGTGAAGCAGCATATTATGGGAATTAACTACGAAACAAACGAAATGCGTTTTTTTTCCAAACGTTTTGCTATAACTTTTTTAACATAAATTTTTTGACCAATTTAAAATCCATATGCGTCGAGGTTTTCAGCGTCATATTTAAAATTTTAAAGTTAAACTGGGCTTGAATTACCCGGTTTAATATTATACGAAAAGAAAGGTAAAAATTTGAAACTGCTAAAAATATTAAACACTTTCAGCCAGGCGGTATTCAAATTTAATACGTTTTCCGTTACAATCACCGATTTTCTAAAAATCCCAACTCATGTGAAAAAGGAAAGGAAAACATGTTTTTCCCGGTCCTCGGCCTTTTTGATGTTTACTCTTCAAATCTCTCAGATCCCACACTGTATACGAGCGTGCGAGCACGTCGGAAAACAATTAATCTGGATGGTTATGCAAAGATTAAACCATCGCGTATCATTTTAAACTCCGATGGACTTGAGAAATCGATGACAACTGCCACGATCAGTTTTATCCAAACAAACCCCGCTTGTCACAAAGAAAAAACGTTCAATCAACCGTTCAATCTTGTTAAATGTGTTATTGTGCTAATAAGACTCGAGATTTTCATATGACACACATGCTATCACCTTCTAAGGATTTCTTGTTCTTACGTTTGTTGAAATAGAATTTTCTCCATCTTCGACCACCTTTGTGATCATTCCTTTTCTGATTCTTTTGTAAACACTACCATTATAAACGAATAAGACGTGGTGCATAAATCAAAGCCCGATCTTAAAAAAGGTTTACGAAATAACACAAATAGCCATTAAAAGACCTCCAGACTGCTAGTCGACGTACAAAATCTCTTTAGAGGTGCGAGAGAAGTTATAAAAAAAGGATCTTCACAAAAATTGCCACTTTACAAGTAGGCAATGCTTAGAAGAGTCATTTCGTAAAACATCTACAGAACATGGCTATATTCAGTAATGCATCTCATAAACTGCAAGGAAAAAACAGCCTCCAATATTAAGCGAATGATAGTAAATAATTATGAAACTTAAACAGATCTGTCCGGATCCAATAGGTAAACGATTTGAAAAAAGGACTTATAAATCTAAACTTTTCAAGAAATATTTTTGAGAAATGTGTAGTTTTGGGATGGTGGAGTAAATATATTTCTCACCTTTTACACCTCTCTGTGTGTGTTTGTGCGGCGCGCGCGTCAGTGTGTGTGATGTGACCGTTAATCAAAGATTATTCGGAGACCGTGAGATGACTTAGATTTCGAAAAAACATCCTTTATCGTGCTAATGTTTCGATCTTTATTGAGATCCTCTTCAGAGCCGAGGATTTTTAAACATTGTTTACATTGTACAAATGAATTTTCTAGCATTGTTTAATTCCATTTTTCAACATCCTACAAGCAGACAGTATCTCACGATCTCCAAATAATCATTCTTCAGAAAGGTGTAATCATGTCTGTTTGTTTTGAATATCACAATTCTTAAATAACATTTGGGACTAGGATCTGGGAACTAGGGTTTGTGGGGGTGCCACAAACTCTACAATTTCTCCAATAATTGCCGGTCAATATTATGTAATAAAAATTCAATGTAACCATAGAAGGTACAAAACAATGCGGCTTTCTATTCTAAGTCAAACAATTATGTTTGATGCATTTATGTCTTCGTAGTTATAAGCATAAACCTTAACCTATTATGGACTTCAATAACACTACAAGAACAACTACATTAATAAAAGTTCTTAAGGTAATCACTTTTATGAAATACACCAAAAGCGATATACATTATTCTTCCTCTTATGTTAAATGTAAATTATTTGTGTCATATTAATAAAATAATTTTTTACGTGTTACAGAGAATGTCATAGTCTACTAATTAGTTTCAATCTGAATTTTGTTTATTTTTGTAATCAATAAAGTTATTTGGGAGCTCAAATCTCTTGCTGTAAGTATAAGTAAAACTTACTGAGAGAAGGGTTGATCATTTTACATTATTTTGTTCTACATTATCATTTAATTTTTACTTCTTAAAATAACGTATTCAAGGCATAGCAAATTAATTGTTTTGTTTTGTCTTGTGTGTCGATTGCGCAGAAAGTCGATTATTCAAAGAGAAAATTATGAGCAAACCCAAAGTTTAGAACACCAATCTGCACAATTTGAAATTTAACCCTTTATGGCCTAATGTTGTAAAGTTCTATTGCCAACACGCGGGCAGAAACAGAAGGAATAACACTGCTACTGCACAAAACTCGCAGGATTTCCAGCTAACCTCAAACAGTTACAGCTGGCTGACATTGCTCGGAAGCGACTTCGGTCAAGAAAGCATTAATTGCAATATCGTAGAAACGGTTGAAGAATATTTAAATGATAAAGGGCAAACAATCAAATTAAGGCAGTTTAACAAAATCCTTTGCCGATCGGGGAAAACGAAATCCAGGCGAGCAGGTTGAAGGAGGAGTAATGACGAGGTCATCACTCTCAGAGCAGCCGAACAATTAACTCGGTTCATTTAAGAAATCTATTAATTCTTTATAGATAGTTGTAATTTTCTGGCTAGCCTTTTATTAATGATTGTTCATTTCTGTATTATTATAGTGATTAATAATTTTTCCGTATGTAAGAATGTTGGTGGCTAGTATATTAATACCTCTGTAACAAACTTGACATTTTACTGGTAATATATGATTTTTTTTAAATCGAAGGATTTTAATTTTTTTTATCGAAAAACACCTACGAATATTATGAAGAATAAAATATGTTGAGAAATGTCACAAACAGAAAAGTATGCGTACTTACAAATAGTACTTACTTTTCACACTTACCCGTGGTAGCCATTTATTATAATTAATATGGCCCGTGGATCGTAGTAAAGACACGAGTACAGAAGGCTAGGCATGATTTTTTTTAATATAATTTTATGGAGAGAATAAATTAAGAAGGCGATTCTCTCTGCTCGCTCGTTCACCTCCAGGTGCACGTTAATTCTTTTTTTTATCCTTTTTAATTTATTCAATTTAATTATCTCATCCAAAAGGCAAAACAATCGTGAATAAAATTTGTTGCATATTTATCAAGTGGATTAATATAAGACGGTAGAATCGGAGCTAGTTTAGAATAATAAACTGATATCTATTTTTTCGATTAGTCTCGGACTTGGCTCGAGAGTCCATTTTAAATCTAGACGGTAGGAATCTGTAATTATTTCGTGAGACATAACAATCCCTAATTATGGCCGTTGGCCAATGAAGGTTGTGCATAATTTAGCCGGTAGCGTTGGCTTTTTTTTTCGTCGACAGGAACTTAGAAGCGATTAGGTTTTATCTCCTTTCTAGGTTTAGGGCGGAATAAAACGCCCATACTTCACGGGCTTAGTGGAAGAGAGATTTTCGGGCGGTCCCCTGGGGGAAGGGTTGTCAAAGGGTCTAACCTAACGCTATTTAGCCTGCTTCTTCCACTGAAAACAACAATGATATATTTTTCAACCGTATCGTACAAAGTAAAAAGCATAAAAGCGAAGAAATTGAACGATTGTGAAATAAATAAAAAAAACAAAAATGGGAAAAAGCAGAAAAAAAGTAAATTTTCAACACTGACGGCAGCTACCTTATTCGATTTTTTAATTTTACTTTCAGTCATTTTTTACTTTTAATTACATTTTTCTCGAAGGTTTTTTTTTAATTTTACATTTTCCCTAAAACAGCTTAAAATTTTATTTATTATACTTTGGGCGAATCAAACTTCATTTAAATTAAGCTTTCCGGTAATTCAGATTTTAAAATGTCCATGGTTAATAATATACATAAAAAAATGTAAATGTTATGTAATGAAATATATCAAAACCTGCTATATATCCAATGAATAATAAAACCTGTCCAGTACGAACTGAAATTTATGTATTACAAAAATTATACCATCTTCCCCAGAACATAAAAACCGCGCTAAGTTTTTTGAATATATTAACTAAAATTTTAATAAGAAACCCAACGTACAAAATAGGTATATTCATTTAAAAAACTTATAAGTGAGTTATAGCATGTATAAAATTAAAGTAAAGACTTAATTTAAGTCACGATAGCTCAAGCGGTAGTGGAGCGGCGTATTGAGCCGAAGGTCGTGGGTTCGAATCCCGCACGTGACACTGGCTTTTTTATCCCAACCAATTCCTTACATAATGATTAATTAATTGGAGCAAGTTATTTCGTCAATCAGACCACTTAATATAATAGATACAAAATTGAAAATTCCATGCAATGTAAAATTATGGCTAAAATCAATTTCTATCTAATGCAATATAGTTTAAAAATGGTGGGTTCGATTCTTACCATAACCCCTGTATTTTTTTTATTCCACAACTGTTTAAATTCCTGTGCAATTGTAAGAGATATTCGTCACGTTTTTCTTCAGCGTGAAAGTATTTAAATAAAATAATTAAATTTAAAAAAATCGCAATTTGTACCGGCCCCGATTCAAGAGAGGGCGCTAAATTTTCCGAGCGTTTCCATAAATTCCAAATGTCATAGAGTAGAACAAACATGACAAGGGTTGAATGTGATTTAGTGCGGGTATTAGAAAACAATTTTTATGACCGATTACATAAGGGCTCATTAACGAAAATGATGATTCCGAAGAATGGGCGATATTTTATCCTAGTCAGTAACGGCGCGGCGGCAGGTACTTTCGTTTATTGAAGGTCTATCTAACAGCTGTAATTTTTCGGTCCCCCTAAAAATACCTTAACGGCTAATGGTTTAAACACCATAATTTCGCTTCACACTTCCTAAATTGTCGTGTTGAGGTCGGATGAAGTCATGAGACGGACGAATATCAGTATCTGGTGTGCATTTTAGCGAATCCCACAGGCCTTCGTTTGTCTTGGAATGTTTTCAGGACTGATAATAGCCATCCATCCTCGACTCGCACAACTTCTACATCCATTTAGTTTATACCAGTATGTTTTATAGTTCAGATTTTGGCTTCTCAACACCGCCAATGACGGCATAAGGGCCAGAGCCAAGAACGGCTGTAAATTACGCTCGTTTGTGAAGAATACTCGGTGTCCGGCTTCAAAAGCTCCAGTGCCGTTGGGAGCCCGTGATCTGGAGAAAGTGTTGCAAAGAAAAATGTTCGACGTTTAAACAAGAAAACATTGCAACGTGTTTTTTCATATTATGTTTCATATTCATGTTTTTTCATACGGCTTTCAGGACTAAATGAAAATTCGATTTTTTAATCAATTCATCCATTGCTCCAAAGCCCATGTAGGAACTGGATCAGGCGTTTTTTGCACAAGGCGAAAACTTAGAACAATCAAAGTCATTAGGGAACTATTACACCTCGGTCATCAAGCACAAATACATGTCATCAATGCTTGTCGAAAATCTTAAAAGAGTTTACACTAGCAAAGTATTAGCATGTAAAAATCCCATCAGCCTTAATCAGTGAAGCGCCACCAATCTCCAAAACCTGGAGAAAACAAAATGTGGAGATATCTTGGGTAGGAGGAAACAAAAGAAATTTGGGTAATATTTGGGGTCATGATAAAGCAGACATACTGGCAACGGGAGGAGCTCCAAGGTCCTAGGCTCTTAACATATTCTTGGTACAACAAAACCAACTACATAATCCATGACAGAATGGATAAAAAGAGATGTTACTGATGCTAGGGTCAGCAAACGTATGCCAAAATAACCCTTACTAAGGTTGGCAAATTCAATGCTACAGTTTAAGCTAAATTAAGAGGAGTACTGATAGAAGTTCTGCATATTCAATGATGATTCCATTCCAAGATGATTCAATAAGCAGGACGAAACAGCCACCCAAATCGTCTTCCAATTAGAAGCAACCGCTCAATGGAGACCTGGGATCCAAAGAAAACCCACATTGTAGCAACGATAGCCAATGACCTAGTTTTCTTTAAAAGAAGGATCGAATCGACAGAATGAACGAAGGAAGTAAGAGTACAATAGCTCGAAGGCTGCAGTCCTTGGGGAACAGAAACCCCAACTTCCTTGTCTCCTTTTCATCAGTATCATCAATTAATCAATTACATAATCAAATAACCCAATAAATGAATAGTTTCTATGTTGATTTTTCTTTCATGAACTTCTCTCGAAAATATTAAAATGTACATGTTTCCCCACATCAGTGCTTCTGAGCAGACTTCGGACAATAAGCACAGGATATGTCAATCCAATAATTTTATGAAATTCTACCCGATAAAGGTTTTCATAACAATGGTGCAATATTATTTTCAAAATTTGTAAGTCTTTTGACGGTCATTAGTTACTATTTGAAATATGATAATTGAGGTCGGTCCTGCAGAGGACAGCAAGCAATTTTGAAAGAACTCTCTGGCTGGCCAAAAGTCATTTTGAGTCCGGGCTCATAAAAAATACATTCAGTCGTTGGGCGTCCAGGTGGTCATTATGCATTCATACATACCCCAAGGTCGGTCTCGGTATCCCCGTGGTCAATGCGTCCAACGATTTGGATCCTTCTGACAATCCTCGTCACCTCGACCGAGGATCGGGCACACCGCGCTCGCGCCGTGTTCAATTTGCTCCCGGTTTCCTTTTCGAACGGGTCGCCTTGAAATAATAATTAACATTTCGCGGTATCTTCTTATCTGATTCGTGAAACAGGCCTCGCACGAGTTATTCAAGTCGCTACTTTACGAAATAATTCTTCCCATGAAAGCAGATCGGTTTCGTTTTCGTTTCGTTAACCAACGCCGGGTAATTATGGATCGAGGTTTTTCTAATTTCTCTTACGCAACTTTTCGTTTCTGTTCTTTTCACATTTAAACGAGTCGTATTATAAGATATCTCTGAAACGAACCACCTATACGTAATTATCAACGGGGATTCAGGCCAAAGAAAATACCTTGGTTGCCAGTAAACAATATCCCCATTATTTATTGATAAAAGTTCGTTTTTACAATTTTGATTAGGACAGTCAACGATTTTCGATTGTAAATCAATAAAAAAATCACAACAATACCTGGACGAGCGTTTTCACTATACAAAATAGACAATCCGGTAATGTCAGTGCTTCCCATTATAGAGACTTAACTAGGCTTTAAATTGCTTCATTTTCGAAAGAAATCGAATTAAACTTATTCCAATGTTTCTCACGTTTTAAGCTTTTAACTTGGCGGACAAGTTGAGTTTAACTTTTACGATACCGTCCTTATGAATTATTCAGAATTCAACCGCTGGCGTGGTTAAAAAAATCGCCTTTATTTTCAGACAAATTAAATTTAAAAAATAATTATCTTACCATAGTGTATTTCTACTGTGGTTAGTGTTATTATCCTAACAGTTAACATTTTATGTTGTTTTGTAATGTTGGTAAATCATGACAATAGTGCGATTCAGTGTTAGTTGTGTTAGTATAGTTGAATACCTCAGTGTTTCACTCATATATGTGGAATCACTGAAACACTGAAGATGGCGAAATGAATAAACCTGTCTGGATTGGCAAGTCAGGATGATAGGTAACTATCAAACAATAGGTCCATCACTCGGTAGACCACAGGAGCCACTCTCACAATCTCAGAATAGTTTCTAGATAAATTAAAAATTAAAAATCCCACATGACCTGTTAAGACAAGTCTTAGTGAGAGTGTAGTTTAAAATAATGATAATCGGATTGAACTGATTGCATGTAGATATTAAGAATATTACCGTGAAAAAAAGTAATAGTGATTGAGTGACATCGGTGCGGTCTAAGACCGGGTTATATCTAGTAATGATGGATAAGCGGCTTATTCCCCTACATGAGCCTTCAAATTGACACCAATTACTAGCAGAAACCATCCCCCGGTCCTCCCTTCAGTGTTGGGTTTCTAATTGCGAGCCGCCCCCGGGACGGACTCAGAGAGGAAAATGGCAAAAAATAGAAACACAAAAAAACTCTTACCACATCTGGGGTGCTCGCGCCGTCCGTGTGGGACGTGGAGTCCGCATTGCTTCGTCCGTCGTTTCCGTTGGCGGGCGTACCCATTTCGGCGAGGGGTTTCGAGGATTCTCTTTCGTCGATGACGAGATCTATTGGCATCTTACCCTTGAGGCAGCTGATATAGCGATGGCAGAAGTTGTCACACAACTCGTGTACCTGTAAGCACAACACGTTAAGACTTTGGTCTGGAAAATAAGCATTTTCAATAAGCCAAAAAGTAAGCATCTAGTTTGAATGAAGTTCTCACGTAAAGCTAAGGTTACACACAAGACAATAATATTAAGAGAAACAATTTTCTACAATCCCAATTCTAACGTTGAACCACTCATATCGTGCAAGAACTTCATTTTATTTTGCAATTTAAAAAAAAATCCTCACCTTTTCTAATTCTAATAAATGGAACCGTAAAACTTGTATTGCTTGAACCATCTGAAACAATATATAATACCTTATTAATTAATAGCCACGTTATAACAAATATATGTTAATTCTAAACTGTGAAGTGTTATAAATGCGTCTGCATACAGAAGACGATAAGATTGTCTATCTGTGTGATAAATTTCTTTCAAAGATTGACATTGAACTTTTGTTTATATATGACTGTCTGAGTGCTGGATGTATGAGACGGTTTGAAACAAAGGCCGACTGATAAAAGCATAAAAAATTCTTTATGAAGACATTAAAGTACATTTGTATTTCAACTAAGTGTAATAAGTTTGACTTATTTAAATGTGAAAAATAATTGGGCATATTATGGCATGGTCTGAAAGACGTCAGTACCTGGTCAACAGAGAACGGGCCGAAAAGAACACCATCCTAACGAGGCTGCGTATAGGCCCTTCAAGAATAGCTCACTAGGACCTTCTGGCCGGAAAGCGACCCCGGAGTTGTCCGTTATGTAGCAATAAAAGCGTATTTTCAATTGCAGCAAGGTTCAATTTTATAGCCAATAATTTGGAATATCGTCGGACACGTGCGTTCGTCTTGGGGCACGGCAGCGGGCACTAATCGCTTTTCGGATACTTTAGGTCTAGAGGATTTTATTTTAATGTCAATTTATTGGTACCAACGTTACTTTATTCGCGTGAAAGGAGAGGGGTTTAACCACGTCACAAGGCATATCGAGGACTCTGAGTGTGTGTGACGTCTGGTGAGTAAAAGTAAGTTATTAGCGCGAATGGAGTGGGTTCGACCAACGCCCGAGGAATGTGGAGAGTGAATGTGACCAGACTTTCACATTAGTTTGTATATTTAGCAATGCGAAGCTTGTACTTTTGGATATCAACTTAGTTTTCATATAAAAGCAAATAGTCAGTAACCAGGTCGAGGCTGAAATAGCTGCAGGTCAAAAAATACGCGTTATGGGTCAGGAAAAGAAGTGCCCAGGATCGGCGATGACCTCAGCTGTTTGTCGGCTCCGAAACTTCCCACATTATACATATATAGTGAACAAAGAATGATTAATAAAAGCGAGAGTGTACCAAAACTGATCTCTCCACAATAACATGACGATGCCGTTCTCCAATCATGATGGATCAGCGAAAAGATAATACAAGGAAGGATGAAAGCCCATTTGAAAATATTCTCTGTTCCGTCTAACTTGTACATTTTTTAATAGGGTTTTGCAACAGCACAGGTCATATAAACCTGGGCCTCTTTTTGAAAAGAAACAGCCCGTTTGTAGAAATGTCGGATTCGAACCTCGACCTTTAATCTCACAGTGATGAGCGCGCTGTCACAGGTCATCGAAGCCTCTCATAACTTAGAAAAAGAAAATAGATACTCGATTTTTCCATAAGTTATGTTTCATTTTGATGTAAAAAGTTTATGTGATACCAAATAAAGCTCTGTTTATTTGTACGCTTTAGTACAACTCACCATGAACAATTGCAATTAGTTAAAAATCACATGTATAAAAGTTCAATTAAAAAAATGGGGATACATAGAGTTGTTATTCAATAATTAAAGCTCAAAAAGGTAATTGCCGGGCGGCCTTCGTGTGACATGAAAAGGGGATTTAATATCGGGCTCGAATGACGAATACAAATGGTCGCGTTTATATTAAAATGAAATCAAAAACTACAAAATTGTCTGATGAAGACGGACAGGCGGGTGTAAAAGGCCGAGGGAATAAACGGCTCCGACCCACATTGGAAAAACCTCGTTTACACATCAATATAAAAGCCGGGGATGCGAGGGATAATAACAGTTTAGAAAATATTTGTGGGTGGTCGTGTGGCTCGTACCGGACGGATTTATGAAGAGTTCGGTCAGCCGCATATACTTCCAGTAGATTGAGCAAGACCCCCGTCGGCTGTCACTCAAACTTTTACTGTTACGTCCCGTTCCCGATATCCACCGCAAACACACGCCCACCCTGGGCCCTCTGATCGTATATCAACCGGATTCGCCTTTAAACCGACCTGATTCCGACATCAACCAGTTTAGATTTGTTTACACTTACCAGTGAATCGACTTCGGGATCCGCATTGTAAAATGGTTTCTCTTGCCTTATCTGTCAACAAAATAAAATCTCATCATTAATCAATCAACAAATTACATACAATAACAAACATAAACACTAAATATACACTGATAGGCAAAAATTTCCACCCGATCGAATTTTTTCATGTTCCCATAAACACTGCTGCTGCTCATAATTCGTCTCATTGTTTTAATAAATAAATATTTCTTTATGCCATGATTGAAATTGATAATATCGATTAGAGTTAAACACACTTAGTCCTTAATCCAAACCAAGGATAAAGGATTTTTCAAAGTTTACATTTGACGGAATTTAAAATGTTAGTTCAGACTCACTTGATTTCTGAAGCAATAAACCTTTTAGTTTTCATCTTTCTTTTCTTAATTTCAATATTTAAACTTAAACATGCCACGCAATGCTGATCTTGTGAGTGGTGTGTCACTTACTGATGATGGACGTTACATCAGGTTTGCGTCTATTGCCATCGGAGTTCCCTACGAAACTGCGAGCCGCCGTTACACATTTTCTAGAAACTGGGTCCTACCATAGAAAGATGACCTAGGGCATCACTAACCACAGGATGACCGTTTTGTGACTTTGAGAATTTTTAGAAACCGGCACCTTACTGTTGTCCAAGCGATTCGTCACCTCGAGGAAGTTCGAGGCGTCTAAATTTCTGAACGTACTGCTTGAAGAAGATTAAATCAGTTGGACTGATGGCTTTTCGTCCCGGAAGAGGACCAGAATTGACCAGAACACACAGAGTTGCACGGGTTTCATTTGTTTGATAACGCAGCCATTGATATTTAGAGGATTGACCTGTTGTACTTTTTAAAAATGAGTGAAGATTTATTCTAAAACCTCTAGTTGGGCGTGAAGGAGTGTAAAAGGGGCAATGAAAAGTACGAAGCTTGTAATTTTTCCGAGAGACCACCTTTTCAATGTAGCTCAGTGGTAGCGTGGGCGGGAATTTCAAAGGAGAGTCGCACAGAATTGGTTGTTGTTCGTGGACGGTCATTGACGGCTGCTCGCTACGTGGATGAATTGCCTGTTCTCCATGAAATGAGCGGCAATCGTATTCAGATGCACGATAATGCCCTCATATCGCTAGCATAGTACAACCGTACCTTCAGCAGCATAACATCAGGGTCTTAGCCAGGCCAGCCCGTTTTCCATAATTGGACTCCATCGAACATTTATGGGATTACCTCAAAAGAGGAATAACGTCCATCATTCCCTGATACATTTCACGATCTTGAAAGGTTTTAACGAACTAGGTCGTTGTTCAAGCTTTTTTGGAGAAACAAAAAAAAAATGTTACAATATTTCAAATAGGTTCTAATTTGTTACACGAAATTTTGGAGTAGAGAAAAGGAATAAAAAAGGAACGATAGATCAATAAAAATCTGTTACGGGAAGGATTTTTTCGAAGTTGCCATATTTTCTAAAACCTGTCACGTAGGTATTAAAAAAAATAGGCAATTCTCACATTACAACATGAGGATAATTCCTAATAATTTACTGTAATTCAAAAGTACATTAAACAAAATACAAAACCGATCGAAAAAGCAGAAAAGTATGTATTTTTAGTTTAGCCTTTTCCGGTCATTCTGGTCCGCCTATCCTCGTTATTTTGCCCTTTCCAGACTGTCGCGTCTATGTACCAATCGTCCAATTCCTTCTCCCATACCACAAATCGATGAAACATGTCCGACAAACAAAAGCTAGGAAGAGCAGAATAATCGGAAACGACTCAACTACAGTTGTTTTGTAGTTTGCAGAATCGTAGAGATCCAATAATAAACAGATAATACATTTAGATTTACCAATTCTTTTAACGTATGTTACGCCATCATCAGAGATTAACTATTGCTTTTAAGTATTATAAGGTTGTATACATCTCACCTCTGGAGATTAAGGGTAAATAACTTTCTAATTTGACTTTATTTCGTTTTAAATGCACCATTAAATCAGCACTAACTATAATACGCAGTACATACTGTATCAGTGTAATATTGGATCTCCTTTCGATTTTTAAAACGAACTATTAATATGTTTATACTAAAAGGAAAGCTAAAAAGTTGCAGTAAAACTACGATGGATTACTGGGCATGCCATATAATTGTTTTTATGAGGTTTTATGCAATTTGCCAAATTTCCCTTCGGAAAATTTTAATTTTTAAACTGAACACAATTTTTGTACATATAGCGACAAAAAGACCTAAAATATTCTAGATTCCTTAATTATTCTTGGTGACATAGCCGACATTTGGAAAATCCGTCTAATTGGGGTAAATGTTGGGGGCAGAGGTGCTTAACCGACCAGCTATAATACCATTGAGGGGGCGATTAGATGGACTCCGCTGATAGGCAAAGTTTCTCTTGGATCACAACGGCTTACAAAGCACAAATGTAATTGTGTTCGACTGAACGTCCGCAGGCCCTGTTGATTTCTGTCATAGCCTTATTTAACCTAGGACCACTTTCCTCTAAAGGTGCGCTATTCGCCGAATGGCCATTGCCGAATATTTGCCAAGGGTTGCTCGTCTTGGCATTCACCAAACAGCGGTTTTTACAACCACCCAGATTGTGGAGCAACAGCGAACAGGAACTGGCAAATGCCTTGGGAGTCCTCAACTTATTATCAATCGTGATGGACAACCGTGAAACCGTCGCTGGTGTAGTTGCAGTTACTATTTTGTGTAGTATCTACAAACTAACAGACAAAAAATATTTTTTATATTTTTATTGCTTGCGTGATTTACAAAACAATTTATGATTCGTAACAGAAGCTGTCAAAGTTTTTCGTTTTGCTTAGTAAAAATAGAGAGACTCCGATACTGTTGCCTTGAGCCAATCCATTCCTAATTTTAAAAAACTGTTGTTATTGTGTAAATTAATACATCTATACTAGTTAGGAATCTTTCATTAATGGCAAATATATAGGATTAAATAGAAGTATACCCAGTTGATTTTGGCAACAGTTGGTTTAAAGTTTGGGAATTTGGTTTTAAAGATACATACAGGTAAATTTGTTTCCCGAATGTGCGGTTGGTTTGAGCACGGTTACTTAACTTATATTCGTGCACTTTGAAGCGGACGAGAAGACCGACAATAATCATCCATCCACATAGTCGGGATTCGGCGAAACCTTGCCCGTCATTCGGCGAATCCCCGTGTCTGGAGCCACCTTCACACTTGGTAATAAAGAATTACGACAAGATTATATAAATTTAACAAGACGTTTTTCGACTTCCTTCCATTTGCGTTATGTAAATGCTCGACGACGGTTCCGAACCGGCTTTATCATCTAATTCTCCGTTTTATTCGCACTCAAAAGCTCAAGAGCTAAGAGTGGTTAAACGGAAAGGGGGAAGAAAACGGGTTGACGGAGATAGAGGAAATCGGCTGTTGAGGGAGGAGAGCGGAATGTGAAATATCAGGATGTGTAAAAGGAAGAACTGGTAAAGGGAACGTGATGGTTGTTTGAAGACACCCCGCTATGATCTCTCCCCTTCACCCACCGCCCCACAATTGCCTCTATTTAAGGTAGACAACTGTTTATTCCTCCTTTATATTCCTTTTCCTTCCTAATTCTCGTCCGATTTCGTCCGTGTAGCCTGTTTTGCCCTGAAACGCGCCCAATCCAGGTGGTAGAACAAGAGATTTAATCAGTCCGACAAAACACATTCAATGCAAAATAAACAAAAAGAGAAGCAGATATATATAAAAAAAAATTTTTAAAAAAACTGTAACGTCCCCATCATAAAAATAGAAGGGAAACGACCGCTCTCTTCTCCGAGGTGAATGCTTCATTTGACACCCTTCTATTCATGAACTATGGCAATATGAAAGAACAAGGTGATAAATCCTGGAACAGGGCCAACACCACATCCATCGATTTTCTATTTAAACGACTCGACTCTGGATATTCACGATTTGTGTTAGGTGTTAAGGCTTGTTAATCGAGTCAAAAATGACCAGTAAGACTGTGCACGGTCTTTTCCTATTTCGAAGGTAACATAACAACAAAAATTGATGTCAAACGTATTGAAGATATGTTATTGTTGGTTAACTTTTTATTTTCAGTTGTGAAGGAAGAATGTGTTTTTTCTTTTTTTTTCAAATTGTCAAAAGCCAGTCGAAAGGCTAATCAAGTCAAACAATCTTTTTTCGCGTGAAAATATTTACGATGAAATGGGCGAAGTGGTCGTTGAATGTTTGTAAGAAAGATAAAGTAAATCACAAAAATTACTGCCCTACTGAAGACAATACCTGAATCCAGTAATGAACAACCAACCTTACTACATAGGGTATGGAACGTAAGTACTTAATTGATGAAGATCCAGCGCCTCCACTATACATGAAAATATGATGATAGGTCAGAAATTAACAAGAATAATATATCGGTCAAATTTAATTAAAGTGTATTTAAAAATAAAAATAAATAACAAATAACCAGATGTTTAATTCATGCCGGCCACAAGTCTGACTACACTGCTGTTCGATTTGACTTGTTAATATAAAAGAGGCAATTTGACTCTCCGTCCTTCTATGAAAGGGCAAAAACTAATTAAAAACTGCAATGAGGATGAAAAATGGCTAGCAAAGCGGTTTTGTATCGACTTGAAGGTTCAGGTGTACTGAAAAAGGTCACGGAGTTTTTCTAACGATCCTTAAGAAAATGTATCCGTTTCTGATTTTTCCAGTATTTTCTGAACGCCCCAGAGTAAACCACAAAACGTTTATTCATCTTACTCGCAATATGAGGAGAACCGGCAGGGAAATTTCAACGAGGAGCTGAATATTTTACTGTATGTTGGCGAAAATTCGAATTCCTCCCACCGAAATGTTTAAAGGGATTGCTTTACTAGGGTGTACCCCCTGCTTACAATTTTAAGCCGTATCTTTCTCATTTTGTCCAGAGACTTCAGGCCTCTGATTATGGCAGTAGTTTAACATACCCTGCGCACAAATGCCGATTTGGGAAGTGGAAGAAAACGTACTTCCATACATCCTACGGACTCATGGATCCAAGTTCACCTATGATGGCATACTAAACCGTTGATTTTTTTTAACGAGGGCCGAAGAAAATCCGAGAATTTCGTACTCTTGTCATCATCAGCTGGTTCACAGTATCAACGTTTGGTGTGGACTTCCAGGATATTAAATTATAAGTCTTTATTTCTAAGAAAATAATTAAAATAGTGCTCAGTTCCTCAATTTTTCAGGGAGGTTTCACCAACACTATAAGATGTCCTCTGCTACAACTATAAAGAATGTTTCTCCGTCTTGATGGATGTCCGAGACACGCAATTCTTTGCAGGTGATTTGAACCTTTACTTCCGGGATAGGTGGGTAGACCTCATGGCCTCCTTGGTCACCCGAATTGACTCCACTTGACTATCTTCTACATTTTAAAAAACAGTGTCTATGCCAATCATAACCCAGCAACCTAAGGCAAGCAGTACGAACATTAATGAATAGCAAACCAAATGACTGGTTGTTTTTTTCACTCCTTTTGCCATAACAGTGATTTTTTCGATCTATTTACAATCCGATTGGGCCATTGTTTTCAGCATAAAAAAATACGTTAATATGATGTATCAAGATGTATAGGGTCGTATTTTCAGATTTGAAAGTTAAACTGGGGCTGAGGTACCCTGTATCATTTTTTTCCCAAAAAGGGATAACAATTTGAAACTAGGATAAAAATATTAAACATGTTTTATTTATATTTTTTATAGCGCCATAGATTCAACAGAAATTCAGGACACCCTGCCTACATAAATGTATGTGAGCCTCCTCCTCGCCCCTCGCTCCTTGGGTCACTCTCACTCTCACTCTCTCTCTCTCACACACACACTCTCTCTCACTCTCAGCGGAAGGAGTGGAGGCCTATTATGTGAAGGGAACTGCCTGTAACTGACAACTCGGTGAAATATCTCCCCCCCTTCCCTTCTCTTTTCCCTAACCCTCTTTTATATATATATATCTCTCTCTTTCTCTCTTTATTCTTATTTTAAATCTGGATTCTTTGTAGTAAACCGGTTTGGAGTCGAAATAATCTCCAACCGCACGACCATTAATGAACATGAGATCTATGTAAATTCTAGGCAGATAACCAGCCGGTAAAAGATTCCTAAGAGTGAGATGAAGAAACCCGAGCCTCGACCGATTCCGTCCGGATAAAATTCAAACGTGCCCCTTATAAAAATAATTCCACAAGAGGCGGGACTGGAGAACGAATTTCGACCGTTTTTACAACGGGTCACGGGTCAAATAAAACGGAATGGGCGTTGAAGGCCTGAGGTCCTTGACAAACCTTGAGATGATTGTACAAGGGCCCGGTCATCAATTTTACGAGTTTCAAGCCAACCCATGAACCGAGCGATTACTCTCTTCATTAAAATATCACCTCATCACATTATCTCATACAATGTAGACTGTGTTTTCGCCAACACTGCTAACGACGTAAGAACCTTTCCAATTATGTTGAAAAGAAGGAAGAAGAGATATTCGTGTAGCAAGGAAGCTAACTAACTAGTGTTATAAATTATCCCGGAGTACATGTTGTCCCTAACCTCATATTAACGACCCCAACCCGTTATTACCATTTTCCGTAACTGAATCGATGGATAAACAAACCTTTTTTTCCACAGTTTATATAGGGAATTTCGACACTCTTTTCGCCGTCGCCGAGGAACCCGGGTTAACGTTTCAGCCTGGGATTCTGACCTCGAAAACTCTAGGGAATCCATTGTGGAGTTTTTGTACCACCATTTTTCCTGTCACCCTCGTCACTTTGGACGACAGTTCCTGGAAGAGCGTTCCGACTTTCTTCCACCCCTACCTCTCCTTAATGAGCTTTTTTTTTACATTTCCTCCTGATCACTTATTAATCATTGTAAGGCCCGTACACATAAAAAGCCAAAGCGATTCGTTTTCTTCGTTTTGACACCTATTGAAATTTGGGCAATTCCGTTTGGGAATATGTCCACCAGATAAAATAATTGTTTTTTGCGAAATGTAAACATACAGACACCAGTGCTTCATTGTTTACAATGATTAGTGATAACTAGACTTTAGAGTCATTAAAGTCATATTTATCTAGTTGAGTTAATTTCGTAACTTTTTAAATAGCTAACTCCCATGGCTTTGTCCTTCCTCTTCAGTCGTCTTGCCGATTATAGGTTCTAGGCTTCAGGTGGCTTTAAAAATTCAGGATCTTTCTGTAAACCCTGTTAAATCTGTTAAGTCGTGTTTGATCGTAAAAAATTATGACAGGTCAGTTAGAATCAGGTACTTAACATCGCTCGATCTAAAGTTGAATCTGTGTTAGCTGTCAAGTTGAATAGCAGTCAGACTGTTAACATTAGGAGTTAAGTAACAAACATGACCGACATGGATTGACCAGCTGGTTATTTGTTATATACTTTTATTTTGATATATACTTTAATTAAATTAGATTAACACCTATCCTCATGCCCTCATGGAGGCATTGGATTTTCATCAACTACATTTCTATATTCATTATGTCATTATGTTTTGTCTCCTTCTTATAGGTCAGTTCAGTTATTTGTTTTAGCTTAAGTAGGCAGGACAGCGCTCCCATTTTAAATATTTTTAAAAAACTGAGTAATCTTTCGACTAACTTTTGGCATTTTGAAAAAATACTCTTCCTTCCAAACTACGGCGAAGAACTAACTGACATGTTAATTTCGAAGTATGAAAATGGGCGTTCAAAATCCTAGCGATCATTTTCGACTCGCCTTAATCCTGAATACAACTGAAATTCTTTATCCCGAGATGCGGGATATTTAGAGCTCT
This sequence comes from Cimex hemipterus, assembly GCA_039619505.1. Lineage (NCBI taxonomy): Eukaryota > Metazoa > Arthropoda > Insecta > Hemiptera > Cimicidae > Cimex > Cimex hemipterus. The sequence continues at coordinate 34,302,864 of CM077101.1, forward strand.
GTATATAGCGCTATGCAGACATACCAAGGAGCATTTACCACATTTCTGTATTTTGTGCCGTTTGTGTTATGATTGTATTGCTTCTATTGGCCCCTGAAGTTGTATACTATTTTTAAATGAAAATTTAAGAAAATCCTAACTATCTAACTGCGACTTACTGGCACTCTGTGAATTCTATTAGGAAAGCCAAGGCTGCAAGAGTCTCTGGAGAGATACGTTTTGGGCGAGCATAGCTTTCCAAGGGGTAGCAGATAAATATAGACTCCTCGAGGGCGTTCAGAGTAAGAAACAGATGGAAGAGAAAAAGGAGACTGAAAGAAAAACTCGATTGAGGCGTAAAAATAGATATTTTGTCTTCACTCCTAAAAAGTAATAAATTAGAATAATACAAATTGTTGTTTCAAGTTCATCTTGGATGGAGTTTGAATTATTTGACTTGGGTCTGTACTGCTAAACAAACTACAGGACCATTCTTTTTTACAACAAAAATCTTGATAAAATATGTTGCATGTATTGTACTGATTGCCATTCCCTTACAACTCTGCTGTTTAGAGTAATTGGGTCCCCTTATTTTCTGACTGTGCCACCATATTAAGATAACTAAGTGTTTTGGCAGTCAGGTTTACCTCTACATGTATCGTTAACTCGAAGAGGATACGTTGGAAATGAACTTCTATCATTTATACACCAGAAAGGGAAGAATGTAATATAGAATAACTTTATAATATTAAAATATATATTTTTTCTAATTTACAATATGTAAGCGCGTGAGAAATGGTGCATCCAAGAGAAACAAAAGCAAGGATAGAAAAGGCAAGGACGGCATTACTAAAATGAAAAGGGTGCAGTCACGAACTTGATCTGGGATTAAGGATAAGATTAGAGTTTAGAGAAGGATAAGATTATTGAAATGCTAAGTCTTCTCACCGCTGCTATTTGGTGTCGATACTTGATGACAAACAGGAGCTTTTATGAACAAGCATACACATTCAAGATGCGGACCGTCGACCGGATAAATATGAAGTGCTTAAGGATTAGAAGGGAAAATCGAAGGGAGACGACGAGGTCTTGGTAAGAAAAGAATTTCGTGGATGAAAAACCAGAGGCAATGATTCAACCGAAGCACTGGATCCCTCTGCTAGAGCTGTGTTGACATTGTGGGCATTGCGATCTGATGACCAACGTCCAGTATTTATCAAACTAATATCCTGGACCTTCTGTCCGGGTTAGAGGACATGGAGCCACGCGGAAATTGGATGAGAAAATTGTATTTTTCCCCCTCAGTAGAAATTTTCCTTTCAATATTTTTGAACTGTCGTCAGTTTTCCTTCGGGAAAAAAATTACCCATTGGTAACGTACCGCAGAACATCGCACAGTACAACAAGAAGAAGAATAAAACAAAAGTTTAGACTAACCCACTAGACGAGTAATCATTGGAGAAAAACGACTTTGGAATTACATGCATTGGGGAAAAAAACGAGATGTATCTCTGAACTGTGGGAAACCTAATGGAACAGCAGTTTTTTATTAGCACTTCCCGGAGGGCCCTCTTCGCTTATAAATGACTTCTTAGCTTAGCTTCGTTTCAACCCGAATGGAATCCAGGGCTTAACGCTTTCTACGTAATTTCAATATCAAAACTGAAACTTGACCGACTCTGACTTTAAAATGCCTCGAAACGGGTTTCAAACCCATCCCTTATAAGAGCCCGTTTTATACACAAATTTCTAGGCGAGTTCTTCTCTAACGATACGAGATTTATTAAAGCGATTAATCATTCTTAGAGGGTAGTGATTAATAACAAACTCCATATGAAAAGTGTTAAAATTAACACAAGTTAATAACTTTAATCTGGATAAATTTCAATTTTTAAGGGGTTTAAATGAGGCGGGCACAAGACCTTCCCACCTCGACCTCAGCAGATCTATGCTTCAATCGTCAGGTGCACCCCTAATTTTATAAATTACTGGCCAGTTTCACATAGTTCGTGAACCTCCTTAGCCTTGCCCAGTAGCTTCTTAGTGTAGGATTTTGCTTGCGGCTTTTCATCTCCTAGTGAGAGAATGCGTCACCTCTTCCTTGGCAGTATCTGCACAGTATCTCTTCTTCTGTGTACCTCTTCTTCTTGCATCGTCAGGAGTCCAACTAGAAGTAAATTATTATGAAACGCGTATATATACAGTGACAACTGAGAACTTCAACCACTGGAGCACAAAATAAAAAAGGCCCGAACATTACAAATAGCGGAAGGTGATGAGAATGATGGAGGTGGATGCTAGGAAGAAGGGATTTGTGCTCCCCAGGTACTGCAGCCTTCTGACTTATTTTAACTTTCTAGTTCTCTAGTTCAGTGCAATCAACTCAATCTTCTTAGAAGTAGTAGGTTATTGACTGTCACTACTACAATTCTTTTCCCAGAGATTTCCTTGAATAACAGAACTAGGGCTAGGGATGAAGGAGGTGGTCACAAGACTTTCAGCACCTCGACATCAGGAGATCAATTGTGCTCCTCTAATTTTATAAATCACTGGCCAGCTTCAAGTTGTTCGTCAACCACCATGCCTCTTTCCTCTTTGCCAGCGGCTCATTAGCGTAGGATTCTGTTTGCGGTTATTCCTCTCCCAGTTGAAAGACTCGAACCTACATAGAATTTGTTGTTCTGGTGTCTCCTTTTCTTCCTGGCAGTATCCGCACGATATTATGTCAGTACTCCTATGTCGCCACATACCTTCTTAGCTTTGTTAGGAGCAGTGCCCAGTCTGGAGTGCAACTAAAATTCAATTCTGAAGGGATGGTAATACATGGCAACAGCTGAGATTCAATCACTCGAGCAAAACATGGCCAAACATACAGCCTTACACTTCGTTCATTGATCGCTGAATCATAACCAAAGGAATCGTTAAATCTAAAACTATCATTGAAATAATAAATTCTTCCCTACAGGAAGTTTACTAATTAAAGCAGTTGTTTATTACATATCTATCAGGAAGAAATCTTATCGTTTAATACCTAGTACGTACGAATGAATACCTTTCGTCCATTAGGAAGAGGGCTCATTACATTGACTGTATATACAAGAATGAACAGCTTTTAACTGAGAAAAATAGACGTAATAAGACAGAACAAATAGTTTAGTACTTATCTCCCAATTTTACTGGCATAGCTTTATTTATCTGATTCATTTCTATCATTACGAATTTAATAATTTATTGCTACTTGTAGTTATAAAAATGTATAAAACGAAAATATACAAAGTTTTACAAGTTTGTTTGTTGTGACAGTTCTATCCTAGATAATTTATGCAAACCTCTTTTATAATAAGCCGTTCTATATACAATAGAATTTCGTCTTTGACTTACCTGTTTCGAAAATATCGCTATATCCTCATTGAACGATTCTGAGGAACAGACGTCTCCGCCCGCGACGCCTGGGTCCCTCGGGGTACTCGTCGCCAATTCACATTTTTCGAAGATCAGCGCGAGGAGGGGAAACAGCGGGTGTCTGGAACAGACAGAACAAAAAACACATTAAAAACATGTAAAAGAGAAGAAGTTAACAAAAAAGAAGAGGGCGAGCAGAGATAAAAGGAAAAAAAGAAGGGATAAAAAGAGGGAAAGGGGGACCACCATAAAATATCGACGGAGGCCACACACTGAACAATGGAGCTGGAGCTACGGTCATCTTCGACCATGTTAATTTGCATACAGACCATGCCGCTGCTGCTTGGATTTATTTCCAAATCCACAGCCCAGCCCACTTTACAACTACTCCCGACCACGAGCCTTCACTCAAACATTCTTTTTTTTTTAAATCATCAATCCCACGATTATTTTTACAAATCAGAAAATAAATCGGATAAAAAATAAAACATAAATGGTGATTGCCCAGTGTTATTTATACACAAAAAATTTTTTCCATATTTAATCAGTTATCTAATATTAATTTTTTCTTGTATAGGTAAAATACTATTACATTAAAATTAATCAGTAGATGTATCCAAAATCTCCAAAACCTGGAGAAACAACCACTTGGTGATATCTTGTATACCAGGATACAAGGGTATTTAGGGTAACGAAAAAGCGGACACCATACATGCCTATATACCCCTGAACCTTCTCCTGGGATAATAAAAACAAACACAGAATGGATCGAAAAAGGCAAAAGTAAAAGTGTATCTACGTATTCATCTCATCCTTCATCATTTCTATGTGGATAAACTCGTGAGTTTAACACAGTAAGCTTACGTTAACACAGCCCTCGAAATGGTGGGCGCTGGAAGGCATTTTTCATTACTATTCAACTTCGGATCTTTTTCTCTTCCGTTATCGAGGTGGACAAATTTGCGAATAACTTTCTCAAATTTCGTCCGCGTACGTTTTTCTTTTTACCGTTAAAAACGTTTTATCACGTGAACAGAAATTTCAAAAAAACAAAACACGAAAAGGTCGATTCAAAGATTTTCCAGATTGAAACCTGGCCGTGGACGGAGGAGGTGCCGGTCATTCCATGAATTTCGTTAAGAATTCTCCACGCTCAGCAGGGGCGTATATCAAGTCGTAGCATCCCAGGGAAAACCTGTCCAGAATCGACTGTTTTTTAGATCTTATTTAAATAAGTATTCAATGAACCTCGCGTCGAGTGTTTGGTCCTGCCGTATAGCCCTGTAGATCAGTTCCGAATGTAACATATATATATGAATGTGTGTGTGTGAGAGAGAGAGAGAGAGAGAGAGAGAGAGAGAGAGAGAGAGATCAATGCGATTTGTCTATATGATCCTTCCCTGAAAAGGAATTGGAATGGGACACAGCTGTCTCGCAGGCGAAAAAATTTACAGGTGAACAGTTCCGAGATTATTTCATGTGGTTCGAAACATGCGATCTTAAAACCGCACGAACGCTTCAATGAAATACTTCTAAAGAACCTTAACCAATGCGGTCGAAAACGCCGTGGATAGAGAGAAAAAAAATTCTGGATCGCTTATCACGCTAATCCCCGTTTTACGCACACGATACTACTAATTGATTGAGAATAAAAAATAGAAATATAAACGCCGATCGAATTAAACACTTCAATTGGAATGAGACTAATTGCCACTAGCCCGAATTTTAAATTTTCGACAGCACAAAAAATTTAATTACATTCGTCTATGCACGTACAAATTCGCAAACGGATCGTACGGTTTGTTAATCGATGGACCGGTAGTCTGAATGACAACAACAAATTCAATTACTGCCAAGCTTTCGACCAATTTTAAGGTCATCATCAGGGCAAAACAATCTTAAGGATGTCTACAAATTGACCGTGTACGTCCCTGGTAACGTTGGGGCTGAGTTATACTCAAAAGACTTTTCCATTTATTATTAAAAAATTTAATTTTGTCTATTTGTAGACATCGTTTTGACCGTTTCGACCTGATATTTTACCATATAAAATTGGTCATCAGGGCAAAACAATCTTAAAGATTTTTACAAATACAGATAATTTTTTAAATTTTAATAAATGGTTTTAAATATCTGTGAACATAAATTCAGTGTAACATTACGATTTTTTTTAACATTTTTATTTTTTATTAATTAATTAATGATTATTTATTCACTTGTCAGTATGTGAAAATTAAGTGATGCTATTAAACATTTTAACGGTAAACAAATCTTGAGAATAGTCACAAAATAAAACGACGAAACAACATTGAAAAATTATTTTCTGGAACCTAGCAGAAACAGCAGCCACTTCTTTCACTGGACTATTAATTTTCGAACCTTAAGGAACTATGACCACAGCCGAACTTATGAAGTAAGAGTACCAATCGTTATTCGCAATTCCGAGCGTTTTAGATTAACAAAAATACCATGCGTGAATGAAAAAGCTAACGAGGCAACAGAGCTGATTTTTCAGTCCTCGACGATAGCGAGGAGGGAATGGAACATCTGTTTGGTTTATTTTAAGAAACACTTTTAAAATAACCCCGGGCCCTTTCCAGTTTCGTGCATTGAAAATGCTCGCTTTTAAAATAATTTGAACAAAAAAAATCGGGATGTGGAGAATGCATCAGAGGCGATTGATGAAATTTGTTTTTGTTTGTTTTCTGCTCAAAAATAACTACAACATACCCCCCTGCGCCGCCATGAATTTTACATTATCGTTATTTGCAATTTAGAAATTTACACGGTTGGTATCGAGAGTTTCCTTGTAGAATGCAAATCACAAGACCGTCCCTTAATGGATTTTCATTTCCAGCGCCCCCCCCCCCGTGTAGCGATAACGCCCAATCTCCCACTTGGTATTATTGTTTGTAATGATTTTCTCCACTTCTCCAGAAACTCCAGGACAATAAATAAAAGTTTACAGATTCATCTCTACTACCGAGGAGGTTCGTGAGCTTTCAATTCCTAAGTCAATTTTATTTACAACATAACAAGGGGGAAGAGGTCATAAATTTGAAAGCCACTCTCTTTCTATCATTCTCTCTCACCCTCCCAGGTAGATATTTCAAACATTGGAAAGTTTTATTTGACGTACTCAGCCCTGTCAAAACAGAAATTAGAAATACCTTCTTTTTTTTAAACTTTTTATTCCTGGCAGAAAAGTAACCCATTTGTCTAGTAAAAATAAATGTTTTTTCTCCTTTCGGTGAAAAGCGTGTAAAGAGTGCGTAATTTTTAAATGTGAAGGAGTAAAAGCACCGTGACAGGTTGAAACGCACGAGCTAACCGTCAATAAAGCTGCTGATTACGCCGTTAATCGAAACAAGAGCACCGACGGTCTAAAAAAACCTTAAAACAAAGCACGCGCCTTAACCCTAGGAGGTAAAATCCAATAATAAACATATAATTGTGGATAACACCGTTCTCAAGAAATTGCAGGAGGGCACGCGAGGTCCGCAGTTAACCGTTTCGTTGCACAAAGATTACATTGAGCGAGTTTACTCGGGCGAGTCACCTAGTGCGATAGTGATGTTGACACACAATTTTCCACTTAATCAGTAGCCAACTAGCATTATGACATTTTCGAGACACTGGAACCAAAAGCACCGGGATACCCAGAGGTAGTAGTAGTCCAGGATAACACACGACTTGTTTACTAAATAACCAGCCATAACTTTCCCGCGGTTTGTTTACAACCTGCTAGTTAGATTACGAACATGACTATATCCAGCGAGTTCAATAACTATAAGCACACACTGAAACCAGAACCACAAGGATACTCGCAGATGGTTCAATAGCATCTATGATCATACGCGGCTATTTTATTAAGTAACAAGCCATAAGTTTCTCGCGGATTGTTTACAATATATTTACCTGCTAATAAGATAGTGAACTAACCTTACGACTATGTCGAGCGAGTTTACTAGCTATTAGCAGGTAAATATAAAAGTGGGCGAGTCAGTTAGTATGATAGACATAATGTCCCAAAATGTAACCGACCAGCATGCCAACAGTTTTTAGACACTGAAACCAGAACCACATAGATACTCAGGTGGTTCAATAGCATCTATGATCATAAATGGAAAGTTTACTAAATAACAAGCCTCAAATTAATCCCAGGTTGTTTACAACTTCACCTCCTATAGTAGGCTAGCAGGCTCACGCGATGTTACCGAGCTTTCAAGCTCTGCCCATTTCAACGGACGCAAAAGAAAACGAAATAACAAGGTTGTAACATTTTAGATAAGAAGTTCTCCTTCTTTCTAGGTCATGAAAAAAGCAGCGCCCCGGAATAATTATGTCATTCCCGGTGTTGTTTTTATGACGGGCCAACTGTTGGGAAATTCGACTTTTCGGTTGAGGAAGTGACAGAAGTTTAACACTTTCTGAACCAGGAAGCTCTGTTTGTTCTCCGACTTTTTTGCCCTCCCATCTGTTAATGTGAGTTGACTGTAGATGCACTGATAACGACTTCCACGTCAAATACCCCGTAATGCAGTCATTTACATTCATTAAAGTTTATATCTCTTCTCTCGGCTATCTGAATTAACAATCTTTTTTTCGTATTTAATCGATTGATTTAATATACTTTTTTGTTGTAATATTGGGGGAGGATTGCTTTATGCGTACAACCCCGGCTTTATAAAGAAAAAAGTGCGGGTTTATACAGTTTATCACAACTTGGAACAAAGGTCACTTCTCGAGTTTTGACAAAGTGACACAGGGTCCTATAAGTGTTTTTTAAATTTTCTAACAACTAACAAATACAATTGAAGCAAACATTTGTTAGTATAAAAAAATTCAAACGGCAGCAGTTTGACATAAAACATGACAGCTGCTGTAAAAATCACCACACAGGTTTAGAATTTGTTATCTCGTTTTATGTTATTTACCCAGGCTGTGAGGATGATTCGACGATTTCGAAGAAAACCGGAAGTTTTATAGTTTTATTGATGTTGTTGAACCAAATTTATATCCCCGATTCAACCAATCCTTGACGAGATTAGATATTGTGAGCAAATGCTGCTGCCGGGAAAGGGTGTTTGTGAGCAGAGAGGGTGTGAGAGGACAGGAGCTATCTTGTTTGTTTTGTGTAAGTCCGGTTGATTCTTACGTGTTTTCCCGTCATTCCAGTCTAAATCCCTGGAGATAACTTATATCCGTTAATATCGTCTGCCTCCGTTTTAGGAAACAGATGGCGACTTGATGAACAACACGAATGGCTTAGCGGTCTCTTGAAAACGGACGGTAAGTCCTCTGATAAGCATGAAGTGCCAATCGATTATTTCGAATTAGAAAATGATTCCCATTTGCGCCGACATATGACGTCACGTGATCAAAAGGTATAATGTAATTCCAGCTCTAAAACAATATTAAAAAATGGATGAAAACTAAATATAGGATATTTTTACATTTTGCATCAAATATTGCTTAGTGCATCGAGTAAAAACAGCAATATATGTGTAGAGATTAGTGACCGTTAATGGATAATTATTCAGATATCGTGAGATGCGGTCTGGTGTGATGTAGGTTGCAGAAAAACACTTTCTTTATCGTGCCGACGTTTCGATCTTTTATTGAGATCATCTTCAGAGCCTGGGATTTACAAACATAGTTTACATTTAGAAAATACATATAGAATTTGGAAAACTGAATTTATACAATGCAAAATATATTTTATATTCCATCAAAATATTTCTATTCACTCAAAGTGTTTGTCTTCTGTGTAACACATTACACACATTTCCAAATTCTATATGTATTGTCCAAATGTAAACAATGTTTGTAAATCCCAGGCCCTGAAGATGATCTAAATAAAAGATCGAAACGTCGGCACAATAAAGAAAATGTTTTTCTGATACCTACATCACACCAGACCGCATCTCACGATATCTGAATAATTAACAGCAACATACTTTTCATGGTCTTTATTTTGGTATTTATTTGGTGATAAAAATCTCAAATCTAGGTTGCTGGCAATTTATTGAACTAAAAACACTAGTTATTTGTTTTTCAGCCATGTATTTCAATTGCTATAAAGTGAGGTCCTTCTTCAAATTTTTATATTTTAACTTTATTTAAACTTAATAATATTTTTTTAATCCTTACATACTTCATTTTATTAAAAGTTTTGAACGTGATAATTAAATATAACAAATATAGTACGTGCATATCTAACAATTTAGGTAATCCGATTAATTTAATGCTTCAATGGGCCCTTGTATTGGCAACACTGACTTTTTGGCGCCAATATAAAATCTCCGCTTGGAATCTTCTATCACCAACCATTCCATTTTGTATCGATAGTAATATTAGCCAATAATAAAATTTGTCATACCCAGTTTATAATTTAACCCTTTATTCCCTTTTGTGTTCAGAGCAATGCCAAAATTAGCAATTTTGTTTAAGGTTAGCAGGAAATCTCATGAGTTTAGGCAAGTCGCAGTGTTCTTCCTGCTGTTTCTGTCCGTGTATTTGGCAACCCTGATTTTTTTGCAGCCAATCAAAACTCACGAGATTTACCGCTAACCTTTTCACAAAATTTCTAATCTCTCAGGCGTGATGAACGACCGCTGTGTAATAATATTGATGTTTGGGATCAGAGAATAGGACGATTTCCTCAATTTCGATGCCCTAAGACCCCAGCCGCAGAAGGGAAAACGTAGACGTGGAAGATTCAAGACCCTTCACGGGCCATGTGTTGTTGAAAAATGTGGATTATTTTTTATACTCTTCCCCACTCTCATAAAAAGCGGCGAAACCAGTTTGACCGTCTCAACGCTCAAAGACATCTCGAATTTAATGTTTCCGGAGGTGGGTGACTCGGCACAGGGCAGGCCCTTTTTTCATAAAAACTGTATGCACTACGGGGCAAAAGTGATACAAAACCCCTTTATACAGGACTTGTCAGACGGATGGTAGACAATTTCAAAACATCTCCATTCAAATCGTCGTCCGATATGGAAATGAAGCGTAAATCATTTTGAATACATTAACGAAGTACGTATTTGAAATTCAAATGTATTCAATTTCCAATATACATTTTCGGCAATAAACATTAACACAATTGGCCACCTAGTAGAATCGACGTTTTACTTTAATAACTGGTCGCAAATGCATGAAAGCCCCAGATGGTTAAGTAACGGCCTTCTTCCGTCATTCATCTAAGCCGTTTGTAAATTATTCCCCTGAAGACGCATTGAACACATAGGATTGATGAAACAATAAATTTTAGTAAGAGATTAAGACCTCGCCCGGATTTTTGGCCAACGACGTTACATAGCCCGAGTCTTGGGTGTGCCGCGCTCAACCATCCATGATGGTCTACAGCGGTTTAGGACCACCCGAAATCTCGATAATGAAAAGAAGGTGGTGGTCGACCGCGAAGGCTAGAGACGATCGTTTAGCGCGCTAAGGAGCCGTCATTTAACTGGCAAACAATCTGTTCAAACAAAAACCTGATGAGCACTAAACCACTGATCAACAAGGATTGGTATGAATAACCTATCCACTAGAGGTCCCACATCAAGTTCTCTTCTATTGTAAAAGCATCGTGTAAAAAGGTGCAAATCAGCATTCTCCTGGACAATTGAACAACTGGTTCCCCTCACAGATGAGTGCCGATATGGATTGTCGCAATCGGATGATCTGGACTGTGTGTGAAGATGTGGATGACGTCAAAGCCTTTTAAAGACAGTCAGTTATGATATGATGCGGAAACAACGTACATGCCCGAAGTGATTGTCAAACGAATGGATCTTTGTCTGCACTAAGGCATATTGATGAAGTTTTTCTGCCGCATGTAGTAGCAGTCGTCACCGATTATTGGGAGGGTGTTGCAGGGCGCTTTATTAAGAGGAAAACAAGACAATAAGTTGTTAGTTAAATCTATCTAATGAATGAATTCAGGTAAATTTCTTTCGAACCATCATTATTAAATTCGGTTTACATTAAAATAAGTTTGCTGTCATTAATATAAGGATATAGTTTGAAATGAACAACAAAATACGAGGGTCCGATTTTTGTCATTGAATGTACATTTCAGCGGTAGTTGATAAAGTACCCACTACCATTAGACACTATTTTTAAATTTTTTTAAAGAAAAATAATATTTGGACACGTTCGGATATTTACCTAACCACTTTTTTATTTAAACTTCTTCCAGTTCAGAATTAAGTACCGTTACATTTAACGCAATTGAAACACTGCGTGACTGCTACAACGTTCAAACAATTTGCAAATATTTAATCACTTCTCTTTCTGTGATTTCGAGACTACTTTAAAAACACAGCCACTTGTCAATTGCTTGCTTAATTGCTGTTCAGGAAACCGACATTTTTTTGTTAGTCTGGGAACGTTAATGAGCTTAATACTAGCTTTACTAACAAGTTTACATAGCTTCTGTGATTTATAGTACAAACTTTAATTAAAACAATAAATGAACTGAACAAATAAAAGGTTCCCTAACCACTGCGATCCGACCCGCGGACGCTAAAAATGAAAAAAAAAAAACATGATTAAAAGAAAGTCGGAGGGCCGGAAGGGCAGGGAAGCTCGTACGTACCAAGAGCACTGAGGATCTAACTTGTAAAAGAGTATTCCTAATCGGATTAAGGATAGGCCATACGCGGTTGACATATGGCAACTTGTTTTTCCACAAAAACCCGCGTATCTGTCCGGCCTATAGAGAGCTCGATGTGTCCCACAGAACTGGAGTGTGCAACCCCATCGCGCCACACCATATACTTCAGCACGGAACACATTATCTAAGGTCCCCTGTTTCGATTTCGATTCGACTGTGTCGATGAAACAGGTTTGTTTTATTGTGCATAAGATTTAATGGTTTTGTTTCCTTAGCATGTTGAGGATGAATGTATTTATTATCGTGAAAGTGTACGCCATCCCTAAATTAGGTTAATTTCATAATAAAGTAAAGGGTGATGGAAGAATATCAAGGTGATTCTTCATCACCCTGAATGAACCGTTGTAAATAAGAAAGAATGTATTTAAAAGTGATGGATGGCGTGAATGGGTTCGGTTTTAGGAACTGGTTGCGTTGGGGGTGAAATGACCTAGCTATTGATAGTTCCTGGAGCCCACCCAACGTTCCTAGTTGGACGGATAAGTCAGAGTTCTGACTCCTGACTGCCAACACCCGAGGTGGGTGTTTCTCGAGGCCTGCCGGTAATTTATTGTAAACTACAAAAGCCCGAATAGCGGGTGGACTTCGAGAAGCTCAACTCTGTATATGTTTGTATGTACAAACATGCGCGGATTTGAGTTTATATAAATCCAAATCCAAAATTATAAGTCTATCACCCTGCACGCAACAAAGATCTCAAAAAATTTTTAAAATAAAAAATTGGGGGGAAAATGCCTTCAACAAATAAGTTGATTTTACAAGGTCCATAGAAATATCGGTAGTTTTGAAAAGAAAGATTTTAGTTTTTATAGAAGTAAGAGTTTATTCGCTCAAAACGTTTTGTCAACATAGTTCCATTTTCATGGAAATAAACCAAAATAATGTCCATATTGTCAGTTTTGTTTTGTTTTGTTTTTAATTATGAGGTAAAGAGGATTTGTTCAGTTGGAATCAATTTCTCCCTTCAAGATCTAATAATAACCAGATATCTAAAAAACAAAACCGAATAATTACCGGTCTTACGTTTAATGACGATGTCGGATTGCCGCAGCCCCATAAAATTTTATGTGCATACCGCATTCCTTTAAAAAATCGATAAATCATCGGGCTAAACACTCCGTCACTTTAATTAGTCTTAACCGCCTAGAAACAAAGTCTCTCTGATTCTGATTGACTTCTTACGAATATTTCGCCGGGTAGAAGGATCGTCCCATTCCGTCCTCGGGAGATTTGCACCCGTTTACCGGGATCACGGGTAGCTGAGTAAATTACATAGGGTTTGTCAACCGCCCACCGGAGGGTCGTATCATTTTTGTTAAAAGATATACCGGCGTAATGAGGGGTTGCAGTCCGGGGCGTGGAAAATTACCCGGAACCTAGGTGAGCTTCCTTATAGTCACAGCCTTTATTCCATAAATCAATCTCATGCATCCACGAGTCAATAATATAATTTACTAGGAGGAGGTAACACCTGAAATGACCATTTTTTACCTATTCTATTGACACGTGTCGGTTTTATGATAGGACGAATCATAGATGGATGGCTTTTTCCCCAGCATTTCCTCATCGCAGAAGCTTTCAATTCTTTGTATTTACATATCTTTATTTGAATGAATATTTGAAAAAATTATTAGATTCTCTTATAAATCGTATATCTATAATCAAATATGTCGGGAAAGATCCTTCGTATTTTGGTCTATTTTTGATTAAATGTGCTCTTTATTTTAAATTCATTGAGGCCGTTTTCTGGGCAGCTGACAATACAAAATAGTGGTTGAAGTTTTTCTGATCGTCGTGCATTCCAGCACAATCTCGAAATGGGAGAATGCAAGGCGGAGTCCGCTCCATTTCAATTATTAAGTCGTCTAGAAATGTGAATCTTGGCGTCAAACATCAAGAAAATGAAAATACTAGTTTTTCTTTGAAACTTGACATGCTGATGGTTTCTCTAATATTCTTCATTTCAATCTTCAGTTTATGGCAATTTTCCAACCTTCTGCGCTTGGAAAGATTCTATTTTATATGGCTGAATATACATTGTAAGGAATGCTCTCGACGCAGTTTCTCTTTAAAAAATGAAAAATAAAAATAGAAATTTTTCCTGTGGCGTACATGTGTAAGTTTTATTCCACCTCGTTCATTCAAAGTGATAACTTTTTGAAAACTTCTAACAAGGATGTGTGAGTGTTCGAGAGAAATCTCTGCTGTTAATAACGAGTGGATGTTTGATGAGGTCAAACACGTCCAGTGGGTCATCGTAACCGAATCTACGTTGAGAAAGTAGCAATCAAGATTTTTTTCCACTTAGAGACCTTGTATATTAATAAAACAGTTTAAATTGTTGACCGAATAACAGCTGATACATTTAAAAGGCTGAACTGACGAAATAATTTAAAATGCACCGCATATCAACAAAACGACCCGCCTGCATAAATGAATAAATTGTTTTAATCAGAGGGCCTTTGTAATTCAAGAAAGTTCTATTTATAACATTTCTTCAGTGTTAATACTATTTTCAATTCAATTTCATTTTTTTTAAATAACTACTTCCCGTTTGAACCTTAAAAAATGTGAATACTACAACGTTGACTTTAATGAGCGCATTTCTGAAACATGCTCTATTACGCCTATGGTAAACAAAACGAAAAATCTAGTAGTTACATAAATATAATCTAACAACATTTACACAGCCCTTCATTATTCGAGAGAGGGTTGAAATAACTTCTAAACGGGCCAAAAATATCATTACAATGAAATATGATGTAAGTTGACCCTTTAAACCCAAATGTTGTCTTAGGATAAGTCGAACTTTACCGATTTTGTTCAATGGTTAGCGGGAAATCCGGTTAGAGTTTAAATATTCTATAAAAAATCAGTATTGCCAATACAAGGGCAGAAACAAAAAACGTCAGGAACAGCACTGCGCCCACTATGGCGCTATAAACTCAACTGATTTCCTGCTAACCTTAAACAAAACTGCTTGCGAAATGCAAAATTGAAAGTTGGGGTGAGAAAACGTTAAAGTCTAAGCTGTATACGAAAAGTTTTATGTTTGCCTACAATAAAAATCGATAAAAGATGCCAGTGTTCGGGTGAAGGGCGATGTTGGACTTAGAAGATTCCAAGATGGGGATTTTTAGATTGGTGGTAGAGAAGAGTGTTGCCAATACAAGCGCCCAAAGAAACACTAAACTCAGTTAAGCTTTATCAAATTGGCTAATTTCGGTGTCTGACAACAATATTTCGATCGTTTGCGAGATCGAAGAAATACGAAATTCATAATTACATATAATTTTTTTATTTAAACTTAGCAATTAATAAATGTCTAATTCCTGAGATAAGAACAACAGAAAAGACATTAGTGTTTTTTGAAGATCATCACGGATCCTAACGACCATGATTTAGAAAGTCTGAAAAAAACACTTAGACAACAACAAAATGATTCATGTCGAAAATGTTTACCAAACAATAACGAGTAGAGGACTAATTTAACTAGCAATAATGGAAATATTTAAAAGAAGATATACAATTATTTCAAAATATGTATTTCAATATTGAGTGTTCATGCTTTAAAAGCATGAAAAGAATTTGGGACCCGAGCATGCTTTATGTAAACGCTACCTACCCACTCCTTATTCCTCAAGACCTCCTTGCTCTTTAATCCCTCACATGCTCAGTATCAGCATTGTCTAGTTTCTCATGGCATGTGCCCTCCGATTGCAACTGTGGTATTAGCGTTAGTGCTGTCACCTTGTGAAAAAAAAGTTTCTTCATCACATTTGTAGCTAGTACTATTATGTATAGGATACAAATAAAATAATTTGTCAAAAATCACGTTTATCTGTTTGTAAGTACGCACAGGCTACTTACTAAGCAACATTCTTACTTGTAAAAGAATAATTTCTGAGGCGAGAGAAATCATAATGATATTAGTAGGTTCATAGTTCAAGGTGTAGTTTTCGAACGACCAATGACGGATTGAAAGTGTTAGAATTCGGTGCGAATCGGTTTTTTCCCTTCTCTTTCTAAATACTCGAGGCCAAAGAAACCGGCCTAATTAAGGGTGGAGAAAAAGGCGGAGAGTAAGAAAGGCAATGGATAGAATGTAATTCGGGACGGGAGACGGTCAGGATGTGGGCATTCCGAATCACCTGCCCACAACTTCGGCGAAGGAAAATAAAAAACAGTAATTATCCTGGATTGTCGGAGTGAGAGGGTAAAAGTCCTAATTTATATCGAACGTAGTGAGACTGAGTTAAGAGGAGGGTATCGCCTAGTCTATACTTAAATCATTAGCCT
This sequence comes from Cimex hemipterus, assembly GCA_039619505.1. Classification (NCBI taxonomy): domain Eukaryota; kingdom Metazoa; phylum Arthropoda; class Insecta; order Hemiptera; family Cimicidae; genus Cimex; species Cimex hemipterus. The sequence continues at coordinate 34,319,230 of CM077101.1, forward strand.
GTCGTCTTAAGATAGCCTCTTCTCAAAGCCCTCCCCTTCTTCTCCACTCTTAACTTACATAAATACCACCTCGGCCATTCAACAGACCGTTAATTAAACAAGTCGCGTTTTTCTTACTCTGTATCTGACTTAAACTCCCCCTTTATAAATGTTATATATTTCCATCCACTTGATTATTTTCCAGATCTAGCTTTTACCTCACCCCTAGGATGTAACAACTGTTTTTTTAAGAACCTACCGGTGTATTTTAAACATTGATTTAGGACTTGGCGAAAAATCCCTCTTTCAGACATATAGATTCGACAGAACAAAATCTATCGTGTAAATGTGAATTGTTCGCAAATTAACCCTTTCTTTCGAATGATGCCTCGGGGCAACCCCGAAATAAAAAATTTGCTAAAGCTTAACAAATCCCATGAGTTTAGGGCGGGTAGTGTTTTTCCTTCAATGATTCACCTCTTGTATGAGCAACATTGATTTTTTTTGCGCCAAACTAACTTCTCCATCATTCTGTCCGTGTATTGGCAACACTGTTTTATTTGACATAAATCTAAACTCATGGGTGTTCCCGATCACCTTTTAACAAAATTGCTAAATGTCGTCTGACTTGCTCTAAGACAACATTAGGCCATAAAGGGCTTTATTACATTAAGAAGGAGGCAATTAAGGTGTCAACAAACGTTCTTTTGACGGGAAATTTCTATGAGCGTTAAACAAAACAAAAAGTGTCAATTATGAAATATTAATTAAAATCGTAATGTACAAACGTTGCAAACAGGCGTCGAATGCGAGAGTTCTTGGATAGCGTGCATCGCGTGCGATGGGCCTGTGATTCCGTCCAGAAGACTGACCCCTATAATTACTCATTAAAATAATGATATACCGATATGCGAATGATATTCAACATTTAAACCTGCCGTAGTTTTGCTCTTCCAAGTAAATATATAACAAAACCCTCTTTTCTCGATTATTTTTAGGTTAAAATTATACAAGGTTGGCTAAGGACCACACACTGTAATTTGTAAATTATTATGGAACAATAAGTATGAAAAACGATACATACAAGTGATACAAGTGGCAAGTTATTGGAAGATATGTTTGCCGGTCACTAAATATAATATAAATATGTCCAATGACGAGACTGAAAAGAAACGTCCCAACTTCCGGTTCATTTCTTATAGAAACAATTATCTAATACACAGTTTTGTAATATGCGTAGGTGGCGATGTTATCTAATAAATTACACAGGCGATTTTAAAATCAGCGAAGCCGATATCTTCTCGCATCGAGAGGCGTAAACCGATAAGAGGACCCTTAGAAAACAAATCAAATACAAAAATTGACTCTGTTTCCCCCCTAATCGCTAGATACGCTTTAAAAACGCGCGAAATATTAAAAGAAATTAAACTAATTATTTAATAATAGGCTTGTGGGCTCCGTCAGCCACCGCGTCCCCGACAAGCAAGTATTTACCAACATGGTCGGTCGCTATAGCTACCCACAAACCACTAATTACACACTTACTTAAAGGATGCTGTGTGAGAAGAAGAACGTTTTGACTCAGTTTTGACTCGTTTATGCGGTCTTAATTTGAGGTCAAGATAAAACTACCAATAAATTTAGTAACGTCAAAATAAACGCTCCTAAATTTATTCGATAATTTATATTAACATTTTAACCCGCAAGTGTAACACGTCGAAGAAATATTAATACACTTGTAAAGGAGTTTTCTACAGTTTAACTTTTGTTTCGTGGTATTCCAACTACGAGGTCATAGGAATCATCGGGATGCCAGTGGGTTGAAAAAAAACACTTGTAAGTATGTCGGGTTCGAAGCACACCGCTAGATTCGAACCCAGGACCTTTACCATAACAGTGATGCGCGCCGTGTCGCTTAAAACGCTGCGGCAAGACCAACATTGGCAATTTGTCAAAAGGTTGGCGGGAATTCACGTGAGTTCAGATGACCGCCAAATAAATCAGTGTTGCCAATAATTGAGCAGAAACAGCAAGAACAACCGCCCTGCATAAAATTTCATTGGCACAATAAAATCAATTCACGACTAAAGCTACTTTATTAACAGGCTTTTATATTATCGTTTGGAAATAGATTTCATTATATTCTAAGATCAAGTTTTATGTTTGCCTATTAAAACGTTAGAATGTTCTCGAATAAAATTATTACGGATTTCATACCGTCGTTATATGCCACGATCGCTTGATCTAAAGCGCTATCCTCGCCTAACCGAGGAGAGTAGAGTTAATGAAGGTGAGCTTTTTTTTAAACCACGTAGAGTTGTACAAACACAAAATCCGGGGAGGGGGTTCGAAGCTAGACGTATTTTCGAACCGAAGATTAGGTTACTGTACCCAAATAGCAATAAATCAAGACGCCCTGACATTGGGGTTTTAACTTTACGCATCTGTTCTTCCCCCCGTCCCATTGGTTCACCAATCCCATCCGTCGGCCACCATAAAAACACCAAACGGGACGAGAACGTTTCCCCGGCTTCCGAACGCCGAGGAGGCCTCCTGTGAATTATTGGTTTTTAATTAAATTGACAAGTCTCGCACAATGTTGCAGCCCTGTGAAATTAAAGCCGACCTTAAAAATTGTGAACGCCTCGTAACGAAAGGGAGTTAGTTTCACCGGCTCCTGACTGTTCACTAATCGTCCGGTCATTAAACCATCATAAAATGGTTGTTTCGTTTTGGTCCGGTGCTGCGTTCAAATGAAAAGGTTCCCGCGGCTGGAACAATACCCGACCCAGGTGTATCGCAGCCCTTTAACGACCCTGTATCTTCCTCAAAAACAACCTATTTAATGAGTCATTCCGAAACACCGTAAAGCCGACGGTACGAACACAATTTAACTTATAGGCAAAAATAACGGACCCCGCCCCTAAATTCTACCATCTTGAAAATAATTCATAGTTTTATAAGTTATTTTATTTAATTTATTTTTCTTTAGAATATATTAAACTACCTTCAATTTGGTAACAAATAACAGTTGGTAGTATACATATAGTATACCTCATACCTAGGTGGTCTCTACATAACTGAGGTTGTTTCATTATCACTGGAAAGATGGTCTCATCGGACATCGGTCGGAATGAGATTTTTTACATTGGAAGATTCATAATGGTTCGGTGGTACGTACGAAATTGGGAATAATTAGAGAGGATAACATCTTGGACAAAAGAAATATTTTCTGTATGGGTAGTTTTGTTGGACACATAGAAGGGAACACCAGAGAGTTTCCTGAGGACTATGGATTTGGCTCTTTGTGTGAGGAATGTACGGCTGAACCCCATTCTTCCAATTCATATGGGTAAACTTGAGTTGTCGACGAGTGTGAGGATTCCACGTCAGGCAAAAGGAATGATGAAGTCGTTGCGGATAGTGACGAATTAAGAAGCTTTAATGATTTGTCTGAAAACTTTTGTTTGGAAGGTATGGATGTTCTCGATGTTGGGTGGCATTGCAGAATCCGTAAGATCCACATCGTATGTCCAAAGTGGCGCAGTGAAGTCTAGTTCGTCAAGGCATATTTCAGTCTAAGAAGGTTTTGTAGTTATCCAAGTCTGCCAAACCCGTAAGTCGATATCGGATTAACATTGTTGTTATATAACTGCTTTTTGTTTGAGAGAGGTACGTTGAGCGTGAATCAAGAAGACGTGAAAGAACGCTGCAACGTTTCGTAATTTCTTGTCGTTCAAATCGTGAGAATTCCATGTTGTCAATGTATTTCCTAGGTACGTCTTCGACCGCAGTTGGAAGGAGTATTAAAGAGACCGGAAATAATTATTTTTGTTTTCACACCATCTGATTCTGAGTGAGGTGTTCCTGATGTTTTCGAGTAGAAATGACTGGATCTTACTTGAAAGAATCGCCGTACCTTACGCGCCAATATCCAGCTGGTTTGAGGGATAGGAGGTCAGCTGTGTACTAATATAGTATGATGGCCAAAACACTGTCCTGAGGTACTGGAATGACGCCGAACCTTCAACAACTCGGAGATACAGTGAACCGATAAAAAAAACCAGACGTTATGAATAAGAATTTCTTAACCTGCTGAACTAACTCTACTCCAAAACTACCAACTTAAGTATACTTTGCTGGTGATCCATTGGGGCAAAGGATAGACTATGTCTTTCGTTGTAAACTATCAAGTTCTCCAGGAAATAATTATTAATGTTAGTAAAAATACAAATGGAAGAAGATAAAGTATTTATTTTTGTTTTATCCATCGTAAGTACTGAATGTCCGATGCTACCAATTTTATCAAAAAAGGGATTTATGTTTTTTCTTTCCAAATTTATTAGCGCAAGGTTCTCTAAAAACAATTGAGAGTAAGTGAGTCAGAAAGACGCAAACGTGCTTTTCTATCCGAACTTAACTTCCCTTATCGTTTGATAAATCGGTTCGTCTTCCAAAAAAAGTTTAATAAAACCGAAAAATGGGACACAGCTGGGTAACAAGAGAAAGAAGGCCGTTAGTACCACAGGCAGTATCTTATAAGGAATAACGGTGTAATTGGAATATAGATTTATACAACGAGCTTTGAAGGCCGAAACTCCTTATTTGGTATCGGTTAAAAATGAGTATAACAATAAAATTTTCTATTACGCTCGTAATTAAAAGAGATTAACTGAACTGTCAAGCTATTACATTCAGGTGCATAAATATTATTCCTAAAAAAATGATATAAATCATCAAGATTCCTACCACTAAAAAGTTTTTTACTTATCCGCCTCAAGGGACGATCTCCCCTTTTTTAAAGCGTTTACCCGAGGCGGTATGGACAACTATAATGTATTCCATTGGGAAATACGTGTAGAATGGTATTTATATTTTGGACATGAGTATGGATCATCGGAGAACAGGTATTTCGAAATATTTTATCATAGGACTTAGTTCTCCCCCTTTCTTTGAGTATGTTATATTCCTGACCCTTTTTCGGCTCAACAGCAAAATAGGACATCCCTTACTGTTTCTAACTCCGTGGTTTGAAAAGTATGAATAAAGCAATTTTTGTCCAACGATGGCAATTTAAGCAGTAATCTTGCAGGAAATATTATTAAAAGTTAAACAAAGTCTAGACGAACTGGATAAAGTTGGGACGGCATTAAGAACAAATTCAGTACTGATGTATCCTTATATCCTGATATACGCAACGTTGCCTTAGGGAAACACTAAATTTAGCACATTTGCTAAAGTTTAGCTAATACCTTTCTTCTTTGAGCATTTGTATTGGCAACAATGATTTTTTTGGTGCTAATTTAAAATCATCATCTTGGACTGTCTTACCTTCAACATGGCTTCTCACCCCATCATGCATCTTGAGCCAGATATAAACATTTTCATATCCACTTTATAATTAAACCCTTGCTTTTCCAAAGTTGCTCCAGAGGAATGTCTGCTTTAGAATACTCTATGAGGTTATTACGAAATCCCTTGAATTTAGGTCGGGCGCAGTGTTGTTCGTGCTATCGCCCGTGTATTGGCAATCGTGATTTTTTTTTTTTTTTTTTGGCGCCAATCTAAGCTCGGAATTTCTCGCTAACCTTTCAAGAAAATTGCTAATGTTCGTCTTGCTCTAAGGCAACATTAGGCTATAAAGGGTTTATGACAAATGAAGTATGGGCTGTGGTCACAAGTTAATATAGTAGTTCACCCTTCGAGATCAATCATCGCCGGCAAAAAGTTTTAACGAGTAAAAAGTTAGGAGACATAAAAAGGGACCCCAGGAGGACCCTGAAAATCGGTAACTTTTTAACGTAATTTGAATGAAAGTTGCACAGAAGGTTTTTTTTTTGTCATTTGGCGAAGTTAAGCGAAACGCAACTGGCGGAAAAGGGAAACAGGAAGAGTTTGTATGTTGTAGAGTCGAGTTGTTATAGTTTATCATAGGAAATAGACACGTTAGAAAGATGTTCATTCACCGGCGAGTCCGTTATCGCTATAAATAAAACGCGAGTAGCCATATGGCTTTATGAGGTGGGAAGATGTGAAAAGAATTATGAGCCGGAGGAGACGGTAATCGATCGGTTGTTAAGTGACAGTTTTTCATTCTGCCGCGGCGGTTATTATTCAAAGGGCGGAGATGTAATCGTCGGGGAATAACGTGTGGATTTGACGAAGAGAGAGATCGTTAGGCCGGATAATGGCTTAGAAAATGTAGGAGAGACCTTGTATAAAAAAGAAAAACGGGGGGGAAAGAATTTCTAAAACCGTAGATATACATATTTCAAAAAGAGCTAGGAAGCAATTGACGTAAAATTTTCCAGATAGGAAGAGATTTCGGAGGGAGAGGAGTGAGTCTGTGTAATTGAAACCCCTCTTTTATGTGTGTTCCTATCTCGAGTTATGAATACAAATAGATCTAAAGAGAAACTCTAAGCTACCTTGGGGGAGAGTTTCTCACCGCAGATATTATTACCGAAAATCCTTTTGCCCTCCTCCTTTAAGCGCGATTATCGCCTTTTAAAAATTAATTGAAACCCAAACCGAAAAGTGACGCACAGAAAAAAAATTCTCGAAATTAAACGGCAAATTTGAAGACGGCCATAAGACATGAGTCAAAAGATAAATTACAATTGGTCAGACGGATGCAATAAATGAAAGGCTCTCTATATCTGCGTCTAGTTAAAATTTGGCAAGGGGTGGGATTTTTTTAAACGTTTAAAAATAATATAATTAAGAACCGTTACAGTAGATTCTCAAGTGTGGATCTCGAACGGAAGCTCGTGTAAAATTGGGGTGAATAATTCTACGCGCTTTGAAACAGGGGGACGCAAAATCCTCTGAAGATTCCCTCGAAAAGCCGGACAAAAGAATAACAAATGAATTACATTACTCAAACGGCAAACTATCGATTGCGCTAAAGCAGAGTCTATGAATTATTTACAAGGAGGAATTTTTATTTTTTGATTTACAGTATATTTATTATAGCTACCTTTAATTAGGTATCAAGTAAAAATGAGTGTACGAAATAAATAAACAAGAGTGGAGAGATTACCCACTGGCAGCAATCCCATGAGTACGAAGTTTTGTCTATTTGATCGAGGTTAGTTACACTACCACCGGAAAGGAGAGCTCTCTGTCTTTTTAATCAGCGATGAGGGTTCCAAGGCATTCGTGAGGATATATGGTTATTGGGATTACATCTTGCAAAAAACGAGTATTAAGGTCTCATGGGTAGTTTCGTTAGACAAAAAGGAAGCATCAAGAATTTTTTTGAGCATTACGAAGGATGTGGAGGTTATTAGAACGTTCAGCTGAACCTCAAACTTCCAAAAATTCCATATCGCCTTCACGTATTATAAAGCAGCATTTTGTTTAAGAGGGAAAGCTAGAGCGTGTGTCAAGAATTCGTGAAAGTTCTATATATTGTTTCAAAACTTCTTGTCGTTCCAAACGTGTGTGAGTAGTCACGTCAGAAGTTCGTCAATATACAACTCCTAGATAACGTACCCTGTTCTGCTGTTGTAAAGAGTACTTGACTGAAACAGAATTACTAGGTTATATGAGTGGATGTTTTTGGATTATACTTTAATCATTTTTTTCACACCATGACTCCTATAGTTTCGAGTGGAAATGACTGAATCAGATTTAACTGAAAGTATCGCTGTATGGCAAAGGTTAGAATAGTGGTTTGAAAAACGGGATGGTAGGTCAGGTGTGTACACCTGGTATAGAACCAAGCAGAATCAAATAGTTATAGTAAGAGCAGTATTTCAACCCATTTTATCCGTGATTTTGGAAGTGGCGTCTGTCAGCCGAACGGCAGCACACTGTTCTTCACCAAAATAAATCCAAGCTGTAACGTTCTGCGACTTGGAAGCTTGATAAGCGACGCCCATTTTTATTTTGCTGCAAATCTGACGACCAAAAATGAAATTTAAAAAATAAAAAAGTACGTATCGTAGTTGGATTGACCCCTTTCGGATGTGTCGGCACCGCACGTGTCAAAAGCCCAAGCGACACGATAAATCTAGCGGAAAAAGTGGCTTTTGAACAAATTTGACCCAAAAAACTGACGGGTTATGCAAATCGGTTTATTTGAAGTGCAATTGAGTTTAGAAAACCACCACCCTTCCTCTCATCACACAAAGGAACCCCTTTCAAAACACGACCGCTTTACGATACGACTAGAAAAGCACAGCAGGCTTCTAATTGATAAACAGACTCAACAGCCTAGCAGTAATCCTCCACCGGAGTCGTCCTGCCAATCACTAGAGTGTGTTTACAACGCTACAATGAAAAACAAGTGGATCACACAAGCAATAAAGCAATTTTTGACAAGTATTTTTTCCAAAAGTCCCGTCCTCCCTCTACTCCTGAGCCCAGTTTCATAATTAATTTTTATAAGCAATTTCATAATTGAATGAAACTGGTAATCGAGGAATTGAATAAAATGCATTTGAGAAAAAACCCACGCTGGTGTCCCGTTTGTAAAAAAGTGTTGTTCAGGGTGTCACATCTGATCGAAGAGGTGCCATCCCTACCTTGGTCCCTTATGATCCCTTCTTCACTATGACCCAAAAAATATACATGTTGACAGTTGGGCCACTGTGGGGGATAGCCCATAGTGGTCCATATTGGCAAAGGTTGGAAACGTTGTTGGGGAACATGGACTGTGGGAGAAGTCTCACAATACACATCAAAAGAAGCCAGTAGGTGCGAACAATGTACGCAGTAAATAGGTATCGTATCCAACACACCGAGCCAACACTGGTCCTCCAATGTTTGTTGTTTCCAATCAGGTTTCTGTCAATAGCATGTAAATAGAAATTATACACCAAACACAAAGCTGTTGCAGCAATTTACTCAAACTCGACCTCCATCACGGCACAGTAAAAATAAGGAGCAATACGCCAGTTAGGGCATGCTGGCTCAACTTGGGCCAAGTGTTAGTCCATGTATTGGCCCAGTGTGTGAACTGAAAGCGTGGCATGGTGCCCAGCTTGATGACAATGCATTAGCCAAGGCCCACAGTGCAGAGAGGCCATCACAGGGAACGAGTAGTCATGAACCCTGACATAAAGATGGCGGGTCGAACGTTGGATTACCTGATTCCTTACTTATATATATTTATTTATTTGTATGTATATATGTAAATAAGTAAATTATTGTGGATGCGTAACTAAAATTGAGTAACATTCTCGTCTTTTCTACTCATAGTAAAATATTAAAATCTGTGAATTTTTTGAACTATTTTTAATGGGTTTTTTTCGAGGGCTCATAACAGCAGAGGTTGTTGTCTAACTTGGGAGTGACGGTGTTTTTGAAAAAAAGCCCATTTACAAGTATGTCGGGTTGGAATACAGGGCTGCAGGATTCGAACCCAGGAACTTCACCTTACAGTGAGGAACGCAGTGTGAACGACCCAAACCGTTCGGACACCGACACCACGACTAATTCTTTAAGAATAGTTCATTTTCTCAATTTATTGTTTTAAATTCACCATTTTAATTGCTTAATGTATGATATTATTTAAATAGTAAAATAATTTGCAGGTAACGTTTTTTTAATGTTTATGTTAACATTTATAATAAGAAATCTGTGAAATGATAAACACGACTTGCAATAAAAGGGCCCCTTCGAAATGTCCAGCACTGCTTAGCTATATTTAGGAAAGGAATATGGAAATGATTATTAAACAAGATGGCTAATGGATTGATGATAGTCTGATAATAGGAGGTTGTTATCCAATATTCATGTCATCCAATATTAGATATTAAGGGAGTAATTTGAAATGACATCCTCCTCCTTCACCAACTCCTCCCCCTTTAACCCCCAAAACGGATCTCCAGGATCTACTAGGCCTCCTAAATGAGGAAACACTTAGAGAGTCTTAGTTTGAATCCCTTTAACACGATAGTTCTCGAATGTGTTTCACCGATTTGACAGGTCCTTCTGAACAATAAACAAAAGGCGATTTGTCAAAAGGAATCCGTTATCTCTTCAAAAAATTGAACGGATTCTTCAAGATTCACAGATGCGTGAGATAAAAAGGAGGTTCTTTATTTCCGTTGTGAACAATCGAAGGGCTACAGTTAAAAGTGCTTTACCCGCATTTGAAAGGGGACGATAAAAGTTGAAATTTACCACATACAGAGTTTTTACCCCCGCCAGTTCAACAAATAACCCCCTCCCCCCAGGTGTAAAACTAACTAGGTGTAGTAAAAACCTTCTGGACTGGGTCGTACTCGATTCTGGTTTTGTTTGACTTGGACCGGCCATAAACCAGGATCCAAGGTCCATCCATCATCGCTGTCGGAAGGTCGAAGCAAACCAGTAAAGGATGACGGCTTTAAATAAATTTAGGGCCGGACGTAAGGCCAACAACCCGCACGGATCAATTATGAGAGCAGTGATAATGATAAAAGTTTCTTCAAAATGCAAACGACAAATCGGCTGTGCAACTTGGCAAAATCCCTTTTTGCATTATGCAACTTGTAAATGCAACGAAACGAAAACTGTTTGAAAGTGGCCGTACAAATCGGCACATAAATTAAAATATTTTACTTAGCTAAACGAACTATTACGATTGGCAGGAACATTTAATTAAATGTACAAATTACATCGGCCATTATGAATTTAACAGGAGAGAGGAAAACTCGTCTAAATTAGCATGAAACCCTCTCTGATGAATTAATGAATTCAACCTATTTTTTAGATCTATATTAAAATAAAACGCCCCATTAAAGATAGAAGATGTTTGAAATTCTGGAATTTATTAATTTTATTATTATCTTAAACGATATTCTAATCGGTTATTTATGTAGATGAAGTACTGTATTTAAATAATGTATCCGAGAGAGGGACAGGAATGAGATTGAAACTAATTATAGATGGATATGTAAACCACAGCGTTCATTAATAAAACCTGTACATTCCGGATGGTCTCTCTCATAGCAGGCCATAAAATTAAAAATAATTTACATACCAATTATAAAATGGGATGGAGGAGACAAATCGTCCGGCCTGCAGCCTCCGATCTTCCGCGGCGCCGATCCCACTAGTAAAAGCAGGTCCTGCGGAACAATGGAAACACGCCGGGGGTTGGTTGGGCGTGTTCTAACATCATTGGGATAATTCGACTACAAAAGAGGCTTAGACGTTTCAACTTGTCAGTCAACTCCATTAACGATAGCCGAAATTGTCGGGGTTCGAGATGCGTCAACTGTGTCAAACATAACACGAGGAAAAGGCATTTTACAACCTCAAAAACTCGACAATGCCAATTAATTGTAAAAAAGGTCTAAGGATGTTTAGAAGTCGAATGGTTTCATTCTATCTGTGGAATTTCCGCAACTTGTGTGAGATTCTTCTTCAGGTTGCTCTTCAGTAATATTATGACAGTCCTTTAGTCTTTAACCTTTCACGGACCGAAGTCAAATCCAATAGAGATAGTGAAAGTATATCGAAACGCGCCCGAGAACCAAACAGCGAGAATGGGTAGACTGAAATAATCATAAGCGAAGGGATTACCACAATATAGTTAGGGAACAACAAATTTAACAAATCACTCATATCTATATTAAATATAAATAAATTATACATCTGAAATTAATTTTGAGGTCTGGGGTGAAGCAGCCACACATTTAATACGTATTTTGTAAACGTTTTAAGACTGTTGTTTTTCTTGAACTAAACGGAAATTAAGCCAACTAAACGCAATTCCTTCCAACCAACTTCCTTCTTCCAGTTCCTCGCTGAAGATGGTGCAATGCCGAAACGGGTTTAAGTAGTTCAACAAACGAGAGTGAAGGCGGACGCAATTAATTGAATAAAACATGTGTTTAAAGTTGGCATACTCATAAAAATACTTACTTAATTTAACATTGGAATACGGATGTTATCCTTTCTATCCATCTCTTCAGCAATTATTTGCAATTTCCTTTTGGAATACGAAAAATAACGACAAAACTATCATAATTCATTTCAAATCCTCTTAATTTTCAAAAAAAAAAACATGCTAATTGGATTACGAAAAATCGTTGTCAGTTGTCGTGAAATCAGGGTTATAAGCAGGTTGAGGTTGGAAGCTGACTTGATCTATTACTGTGAATGTTGGTATTTGGCTTTCGAAAATTGCCACATACGAACACGAGTTCCTCACTGAAGATGTCGCTAAGGCTAAGTGGGCCGATGGCGGAAGACTGAGTACGAATCTCAATTATAGGTGTAACATGTGAGGTGATCGAGTACTCCACCATCCTAAATGGATGAATGGCAAAGGGCGATATGACCTTACACAAATCCAAATCACCAAATGCAATTTAGTTGTTCTAGTAAATAAGTTTACAAGCTTTTGGAATTCAGAAGCAGACGGTAGAATTATCGAATGTTGACATAACTTTTCAGAATGTCTAACGCACATTCTCCACTCAATTATACAGTCTGCCAGGCAACAAAGACTGTTATATGGTTTACCTTATTGGGCAAAAATATCACCGAATCCAATTTTGACCCCGAGAGTGGAAGATGCAACATCCAACTACTGATATGAAATCATAAAATTCTCATACGATTCCGCTTGAACGGAACTTAACGTAACAACAAAAAAGTTCAAAAATCATTAAATGCTTGAAATTCCAGGATGGGATAGCGAAAAACGGAGTGCGTGATAAATACTCCCCAAAGAAGATAAGAAAACAAAAGGGGCATATAAATAAATTGTTAAGTGTAGTTTTCGAGAGATTAACCTAATCGTTTAGAAGTCAATGACTGGGGTTGGTCGTTAAGCCCTGAAAAGAGAGGGGGTTTAGTTAGTGGTTCTCTCCTCTCATCTGTTATCTATCTCAAAGTCACTGAATCGGAATCCAGTCACAGAACACGACCCGACAGGTATGACTGACAGCCGTGAAACTAACAACATATTTCTCTATCTTGTTATTCGATTTTTTTACTTCTCCTTTTCTTTTCTTCTAACCCGCATCTACATATTATTACCCGCCTATCATGCTACAAGAAAAAATTACTTTCCCAACAGATATAATGTTATTGTTTTGTTTTTGTTTGTTGGAGGGGGGGGGCGCACGAAATTAAAACGTTTTAATGACTGGACAATAATCACGACGAATAGTAATATAAAGAATATAATTTTTACATTTTAATATGAACAGCTAAGAAACATAGATGTAACTTACTGAAGATGAACATATCTATCAAACTTCTGAACACAATATTTTCTCAAATATAAAAGTCACCAGTACAAGATAATATAAACAATATATTAACAATACATGATTGCAGCGTAAATTATTATAAATAAAAAACAGTATAGGCCTGAAGAAAAAAGTGGCTATTATTTAACAGTTTAAAATCAGATTTATGGCGATGGTGTGAAAATAAGAAAGAAAGATAGCAAAACGAAATCTGGATGTTCGTTTTCTTGCTGATTAATTAATTATTAATGTGCTTAATTAATGCTGATTAATATTTATAAACTTGGGTTTTTTTAAATAACAAAAAAAAAAGACGAACAGTAATAGGTATACGTGGTACACGGATGCATCTAGAAAGCAGGAAGGGAACCAAATATTCAGAATCTTTGGTAAATACAAAAGCATCTTCCAGGCTGAAGTCCATGCAATTGTACCCAGTATAATTGGTGTACCCAGTTAAATCTGCACAAAGGATATAAAATCAAGAATATTTCATGTCAGATGGGTATCGAAGTTATCACCCTCTGCTGGTGCTCAGGAAATAAAGAGGGCGATGAGAAAACGGACTGCTGACAGGTTTGAGCTCTTTTGTGACGTAGGGATTCAAAATTAACAATCCAAGAACGTTCTAGAAAATTTTGGAAGGAAAGAAATAACAGAATGCACCAAAGGGAGCAGGAGAAACTTCGAATCTGACCCGATTCTTAACAGAACAGTGCAGACTAAATGGGTATCTGAAGATTGGAATAACCCAGCCTGGCACGTGTAAATTCTGCAAATAAGCCAGGGACACCAAAACACCTCACAAACTAAGGCGTTACACCAGCCTGCAGGAAGAAGTACAACATAACCGTAGAAGAAATTCAACCGTTGAAACTGGGCCTACTAATCACGTACCTTGACAAACTAGGATTCACCGGTGTGCTGTAGTCTTCTTTCGAGTAATCTTTATTAAATCTTTTGTTGTAAAAAAAAGTTGGATAGCTGGGAATTAAAATTGACTAAAGCAAAACCGAAATTACATTCATGATGAATACAATAATTACATTTAAACATGAAAATAAGTCTGAAATTTGAAGATAAATTCTGTTTACAAACAAAGTGTAGCTGTAGATGATTAACTTTAAAAGGCACTTTATTATTATGATTATTTTAATGTATCAAATTCGATGCTCTGACAAAACATTAACCATAGATCAGTATTATAGGATTGATGATTTAAATCGAACAACCAGCGTAAATAAATATATTAGCACATTAACTAATTGACATTACCAGTAAATCCTCAATATCTGAACACATAAATTTGCCTTTTAATTAATTTTAAAAGCATTAAATCACTTGTTGAGTAGACGCAAAGGACTCAGTCTCTTTAAATCTTGTCAAAGATTAACATAAAATAAAACTAGGAATAACCAATTTAGACCGTTAATGGCCACATTTGTGCAATAAACTTGAAAATTGAGTGGATCGCCAATTGGTTGCAGGGGTTCGGAAAAGGTAAATAATAAGAAATTTGGTACTTACCCGTATATGGAGTCTTTATCCCTCTTGTGGACGTCGGGAACGGGTCCCATAACGTGGTTGGTGACGGGTGAAACATGGTTACCTCCGGTTGGGTAGTGCATGTTGTGGTTTAGATGTGGCTGAATACCCTGTAGGGGTCTGTGGCCGACATGTGGGTCGTACATAGCACCAGGAGTCGGCGGCTCCATATAGGGATGGATACCCTCTTCGTACTGAAACAAAACCTGCTGTCATGTACCACCGCTCAAGTCACTCCATCCTACTCCCTTCCAACCAAACCACACTCACAAAATATACAAAACCCACTTGCACTTAAAACGCGTTGGAGTAAATTTTCCCCCTTTCCTGTTATTCTTTATCATTTAATTTGCATATTTGAAATTATCGCTTTTTATAAATTTTAAACACTAAAACAGTTTTATCACTGGGAGCGTCCATTAGGTTTATTTTATCGGGGAATGTGATTTTCTTGGAAGATGGAGCAGTTATGATGGTTTGTGTTTTTATTGCTACTCAACAACCATTTTTGTCAGTCTGTCTGTCTTGTACCGTACTCGTACTGTCTCAAGTCTCGCGTCGAATCACCGTCGTATATTTTAATTTTATTGCTTGTAATTTAAAAGGGCCGATATACTTTTATCATCTCGATTAACTCAAGTAACGTGTATAAACAAGAAAATTTTATTTATTTATATTTTTAATCCGAGAATGTGTAAATCCGCTCGACAAACTAAAAATTAAAGGGTAATTTTTTGACAAACAGAATATTTTCAAGGTGTTTAACACCCCACTCACAGAGACAAGTAAAGCTAATTTATTCTTCGACCGACCGCAGATTGTATGATGTATGACGATCTCCAGCACATAAAGCTGCTCTGTAAAATATACATCCCTCAGAGAGAGAGAGAATATATCAAGCAATTCCAAATTCTTCAATAGAGTATCCATATAACTTGTAATTTACTGGCATCAGGAGCCAGTGACATTTACGATAGCCTTTTTTAAATATATAATGTCGTGTAATATCAAGGTGTAGACATATATTTATACTTATTATTATATGTAATGATGTTTCGTTGCTTCATAATATTAATTTATTACTATTTGATGATGGGTGTTGGTCTGAGAGTCGGTGAACTCATGCTGAACTGGCATAGGGCCACTTACTGGGTCCGTCTTCACTCGCGGGTTTGCTGAATTACTCAAATGCGTTTTGGCTTTGCGCCGTCTTCAGTGATGAACTGGACAAAGAGACAGACAGTTCCTCACCGAAAATGGCCGATGCAGAAACGCGTTGGAGTAATTCAGCAAACCCGCGAGTGAAGACGGACCCAAGAAGTTCGACATTATACACATTTAATAATCTATTTATATCATTTAGATGGTCCTATTCACCAGAGTAATTATGTTAATTGATTTATTCTTTTTTAAACAAAGTGTGGTCGGAGTTTTGGATGAATTCGTCATAGTGAATAATAATAATATATATATCGTACGTATTCTGTACTGCGATGTAGGTTAAACGGATTGCACATTTTTTTCTACACACATTGCGAATAAAATTTGGGAAAAAATGTATATATTATTGAAAATGATAACAGAATCTTTGGCGGGAAAAAATGGAGGTAAAATAAGGTAAAAGTGTAAAAAATGGGAGGTTAGTTAAGTTTATGCAGTCATTAGCGAACATGGAACCTTTCCATATAGATTCGATTCCGGTTCGTTCTATTCTTTGGCGTCAGATCAAATTTAACCAGGTTCTTCCGAAGAACAAACCGACGTTTCACCCACGACAGGCAGATATCCTTACAAGGAAAATCGTTTTAAACTAAATCGAACTCGAGTCCATGACTCCAGGCCCCGGGATCGCGATTGGATTGATGCTCGGTTTGGGACCCATTAAAAAACATGATTCGATACATTCAGTCTGGATGGTAATATCCTTCCTTTGTTCCCAGGTGAGTCTTGTTGATCAATATTCAAAATGCCAATGGCCCTTCGATAAAGGGACTATATTACGTTGAAACCGTCTCAGTTTTCCGATTAATTTACAACTCGACATTTTAATCTAGGCGAAGTAACTCCTCGATAGCCAAGCGGCGCCGCTGAGATAACAAACGAGTTCAAGGATTGCTGAGCATATGTTGCCGATGGGTAAAACACTCCCTCTGGACTATAAATAATACAGAAGAGAAGGTCCCGATATTATTTACAAATAATTTCCAAAACTTGACAAAACGGTTATTAAAGTTCAATCAAATACAGATAATTAAAAAACTGCAGGTTGAGATGAAGAGTCGGTGTCCGAGTGGATCGATGTCACGATAGCTCAAATGGTAGAGGAGCGGCGTATTTAGCCGAAGGTCGTGGGTTCGAATCCCGCCCGTGACACTGACTTTTTTCTCTCAAACAAGACCTTAGAAAGAATAATTAATTGATTGAAAGAAGCAACTTGGTCAATTGACTACGACAACGTAAATGGATAATTAAAAACGTTACTTCAGACAATAAATTTTACATTAAATATACTCATATATGTATCGTACGAATTTTTGTTTTTAATAACAAAGCCGCAATTTTGAAAAGTTAAAAAACTAAAATTTTACACCTTTAGATAGACAAATCTTGATAGTCAGGAATATCGTTTATAATTATAACTACATTGCAAAAGTTTCGTTCGTATCATGACCGTAAGATCTAGCAAGTATTTTCACGGATTCATATGACATATCGTTCCTTGGAATTTATAAAATTTATTTCTTTGAGGGCAGATATAAAAATATCGTTTTAACGACATTCGTAAAAGGGAAATATGCAGGTTTCACAACAGTTACACGGTTTAACAGGTAAAATTTTACAGTTATGTTTACCTGGCTGATTCTTAGAATCGCCTCAGACTGACCCCCCAAAAATATTTCGATTATGCCTATAGGCACCCACGTCCCCACTTTTCAAAATACAAAGCCTGCTCAGTTATGTACAAAGATCCTGAGCAATTAAAAATTTTGTACATTGGCTCAAGTTTAGCTAATCCCATGAGTGTAAGGGGCGAGTGCACTGTTTTTTTCATACAGTGTTGAGCAACAGCGATTTTTTCGGTGCCAATCTAAAATCTCCAACTTAGAATCATTAATCTCTAAGATGGCTCTTCACCACCACTGCACCTTTTACTGTTATGTTTGCCAAATATATGATTTTTCATATGAAGTTTGTAATTTAACCTTTTCTTGCCTAAAGTTGCTTCAGATCAATGCCAACTTTAGCAATTTTATTTCAAGGTTAACTCGAAATCCCGAAAGTTTTGAGTTGGCCCATTGTTGTTCCTGCTCTGTTTCTGCCCGTGTATTGGCAACAACGATTTATTTAGCCCTCAGCTCTCTATCATTACTTGGCCATAAGGTGTTTACAAAACAAACGCTTTGAACAGGCGCTGAAATAAGAAGTTTTGCTCAAGCAATCCTAAAGCGTTGTAACTACTTTACCGACCTGATATCTCTCATAAATAATAATAACAGTAGAAAAGAAACTTGTCTTGTTTCAGAGACTTACCGAAGATTACTACTCAGACTAATTGAAACTGTACAAAGTGTGGAAAAATGAGCACCATCGCTCGCCCGGAATCCTACATATAAAACAACACAGCGGAACGAAATTAAACGGAAGACGACCGTTTAATGCCCAGAGGCCTTCAAGGGCGGTACCTCTACTCCGCCCTCCCGCAATTTCAAGAAAAATGGTGCACATAACCATCAAAACGAATACAACGGAAGAAAAAACGTGATTGAATTTGATAAATCGACATTAAAAAAAACTCCTCACAAGCGTATAAAGACATAACTTCTTAGCGTTAACCCAAACACACTTTTATTTTGTCCTAGGTAAACTTTTATCATACAACCGCATTTTAGTCTCCAGAATAATCTTTTTCCCCCGTTTTCCGCACGAACAACGGCAAAAGGTTCAAGCCGAAAGTTTCGAACGGATTTATCATAAACAAAACCAGTTAGAAAATTCCATGTCAAGTTTTGAATTTTCGATATATTTATTTTATTTTTAGTCTGCGAGTCAACGATTTTCAAATAGTAACAGAAATTTCATTCGGACTTCTGATTCGTCTCACACAATGTTGAAAGTGAAATCAGACCATATGACGTCGACAGAGCGCGTTTTAGGTCAGAGTAACTTTTATTGCTGTCAATAAAATCTTCCCTTCGAAAACTTTCGGTTCGCCCCGATCACTTCGGAATACGGATTACAAACTTATTCGCAAACGGAACTAACATAAACCTCTTAATTTACTCAAATTTGCATTACGACCATACCCACTGGGGTTACGTTTTTCAGCAGTCCACGACGTGTGAAATACGTAACTAGTTCGACACAAAAGTAAAGCCTTACTCAGTAACGAACAAGATAACGATCAATTTTTTTTTGATTTTTTTTTATGGAACTATCTTTAAAAAACGTGTTATTTGAATTTAGTTGTAATAACATAGTAATTAATCAATTGTAACAAGTCTGAAGTTTGTTTATTGCTAAAAATCTATGATGATATAAAAAGCGGACTTTAATTTTGGAGTTTTCTTTATACGAGGCCTGTGCACGTGTAATAAGCCCCAGCAGGCACAGGCCACAAATCATGGAACTTTCTATACCATTATTATACGCGTGGGTGTATTTATTATATGTTTTCCTTGAAAAGCTCCTCGCCGGAGACGGTAGCACGGCACGGCTCCTAGTAAATACTAGGTTGATGAAGGGGGAAAAAAAGTAGTCGCAGAGACTCACGAACGTTGTTATTATAATATTAATACGATCCACTTGTTATCTAATTCATTATCGATCCCGCCTCCCAAACGGACAATTTTCCAATAACCATTAAACACTCGTAACTGCGCGCCCAGAAGAAATCCTGACGTTAATAAATGTTTTATATCAAATTATAATTTATCGAGTGTGTATACAATTTCCTTACCTCGGAAAAAAGAAAGTATATGCAGGGTATTCTTTTCGGATGACCGGAATGAATTTCTCTCGAACTGTTAGCGTTACCGAAAAACCAAAATTGCGTGTTTAATAATTTTTAGACTAGGTTTTACCAATATTTTAAAATACCTGTTTTCAGGGTACTTCTGTACTACACTAATTTCTACATTTTAAATGAGTACCAACTTTCTTAAAGGATATTTTACACTGAAAACGATGACCGAATCAGATTTTAATTGTGCAAAAAATCACAAAGTTATGACGCAGAATTTGAATAGAAATACCAAAATTGTTTTTAAACTTTCAATTTGGTTTTGTCATACATTTTTTAAAATTAAAAGTTTTGTGTTTGGAGAACTTACACCCCATCATCAGAATATTATTATTTACAAAATTAAAATTTTTCATTGCAGATTTTCTTTTAAAAAATTTAGTTTAGATTTAGATTAGATATTTTTTCAAAAAAATATTTATAAATATACAAAAAGTTTCAAAAAATTTACACCCATCACCAGCACCTTATTTTTAAAAATTTTAATTTTTCATTTTATTATGCATTTTCTTTTAAAAGATTTAGTTAAGATATAGTTTCTTTAAAAAACAAAACACATACATTATAAATATACAGTCTTTTAAAAAATTTCGTTAAAAAAAATATAATATAAAAACCTACAATCCAAGTAATCTGGAAAAAAACAATTTAACCCAGGATATTAAAGAATCAAAAAAATGGAAAAAGACATCTTATAGCAGATGCAAAAGTGGTCAATTTGTGAACCGAAATAATGAAAAATTTAAATTTTAAAAATAAAACTGATGATAGGTGTAAATTCCCGAAACCTAAAAAAACGTAATGTAAAAATAAAGGAAAAATGTATTCTAAAAATCGGTCAACCTGCGGAAAAATGCTTACGTATTTTCCATAATTCTTAAATTTTTTCTTTGCTTTGTTATTTTGATATTGTTTACACAACTGGTATTATTGGGTTTAGACAACATGAAAAGGTTTAGAGGTAAATTCCAAAAGTTTGTTTACCTCCATGAACTTCACATTTTTCAATGAACTTTTATCAGTGGGTCAAAATGAGCCGACGAGTGAGTTTTTCTCATCAAGAATGACTTAATATGCACCATAATTTCATTGAAAATGGCGGAATTTCTCCCAGTGGATCCGTTTGGGACCCATCGAGAAACAGGGCCACATCGTTCTGATGAAGAGCCAACTCACGAAAATCCAAACTCCTCCATTCGAAAGGCCGCAAGGGTTTTGGGCTTTTCAAAGAACAAGAGAGAATAAGAGAAATTTTTAAACCACATCGCTCTCGCCTCGTCCAGGTGGCTTCGAGACGAGGATTTGAATTTTTTCGGGACTTAATTAGGTTTCT
Source organism: Cimex hemipterus (assembly GCA_039619505.1). Taxonomy (NCBI): domain Eukaryota; kingdom Metazoa; phylum Arthropoda; class Insecta; order Hemiptera; family Cimicidae; genus Cimex; species Cimex hemipterus. The sequence continues at coordinate 34,340,306 of CM077101.1, forward strand.
TACAGAGATGTCGATTTGGGATACAGAACAAAACATTCTCCCATACATCCTGTAAACTTATAAATCCAAGTTCACCACTAATGGTGAAAAATCGAAACGTTCGGACGATAAAGAAAATGTTTTTTAAACCCTACGGTCACACCAGATCGCACCTCACCATATAATTAAATACATAATTTTTTGGTTTTTTGATAACGTTAACTGTTTAAAAGAAATTCAACCGGGTCATCTAAAAAAGGAGAGAAACGTACAAGTATTAATTATCGTTTGATACAAGAGACCTTTTCAAAATAAAGTTTGAGTAATATTAAGCCTTTTCTTCTATTGCACTATTGCCAACAGTTGATATTAGAAATTAATTTTTGAATATTTTAAATTTGTTCATTCTAAATTATTGACTTCCTTCTTTTTATATGCAATATTTTATGAGTGCTCACAGCACGGCACACAAGAAAGGCACAATTACGCAGAAAACAAAAACTTTGAGCCCTGCAGATGATTTCTATAAAGATCGAAACGTTGGGACGATAAAGAAAAATGTTCTAAAACCTACGTCACACGAGACCGCATCTCACGATCGACGAATAATAATTTTTATGTAAAGTTATAGTTCAAATGAAAGCCGAAGGTCTAGGGTTCGAATCCCGCTCGTGACACTAACTTTTGCATATCAACCAAAACCTTACAAAAAAAAGATTAATTTTTTATTATGTTTGTAATTCATGTAATTTTTAAAATTTATTTTCAATTTTAATGTTTGGTTAATCGTATTTTTCCCTTGAAAAAATGTAAAAAATGTGTCAAATGAAAATCGATCTCAGGTAGACGGACTCCCATGCCGAAAAATACATCAATTATATATTATGAAATGTTTATAACATATTGTACAATCCCGTATACAAGCCATAAACATTGAAGGGAGAAAAAATTACTACATAGAGATTATACCGGATTATTAATTTTGTAACCAATTATAAAAAATAAATTCGTGGCTAAACATAGTAACCGATGGTGAAAAAACGGTGTGCGAAGAGTCCTGGCGCCTGGCTTGTTTAAAATTCAATCACACATGCTATTCTTATTCACTCCATCAACATATTAATGAATGTTGCACTAGGAAGTTCGATAAGCCGAAAAGTTCAAAATGGTCAAAAGTTCCCATGGAGACGTATTCCAGTCGAGATTCCAGAATCTTGGGAGCACGTCGCACCATAAATCGGCCGGTCATCCGACTTGGTAATAAGTCAGACTTTTTTTAACTAATTCCGATGCATTCAAATCAATTTTTTTTAAACCACATTTCAAAGCTGGTTCTAAATATTCTTCATTTATTGATGTGATAAAGTTTATGCTCCTCAGAATAACAGATGTATAAAAATACCTAAATAGCTTAATCCACCGCGGTTAAAGAAACCAGAGAAATGATTTATTTCAAGGAGAAGGAATTACGACAAAAACACGATTCGCGTTGGAAATATTTCCTCTTGAGCTAAAGAGCTCTGGACATGGTAATAAACTCTGTAAAAGGGCTGCTGGAGATGATATGGAGCCCCTGACAGCCAGACGTCGCTGTTTATCAATACGAGACCATCAGACAAAAAAGTCATCATCAATTTTAAAAAAAGAGAAAAAACTTCGAAAGAAGGATCACGCCCTATAATTTTAAAATCCGCATAAAAAGCAATGTTTTACCAACATATCCCAGGTGTTTCTTTTTTTGTATTTTTAATTGTGCGTGCGTGCACATTTTATACGGCACATCATGTCGAGAAAAATTGTTAACAATGAGATTAAATTAAGCATTTACGGTCTTGGTAACGGATGTGGGTAAACTCCTAGGAATGGCAGTTAAAGCTCGCCTTTTGACGTCGACAATTAGATTATTGCACTATAAAATGCAATTAAACAGCCGCCGGGTGGCGTGAAAGGTCATAAAAATGGGACTGATCGAAAGGCTGACGTTAGAATAAATTTACAAGACCGGGAACATTGCACTTTTTATTTTTAACGTTTCCATAAACAGAAATCACACGTGATCATCCATTACAGTCGGATAAAACGAACATTGCCAATTAAAGCAGTGGAAAACAAAATTTTGTCAATTCAAATTTGGACGAAAAATGAACTTATAACAAGTGAAATATAAAGGTCTCCAATGTCTATATTTATTATTTTTTAAAAAGTAAGATTTATAAGCTTCGACCGCTTTCAAACAACAAACAAATTCAATTATCTGCCAAGCTTTGAGCATATGCCAAAAAACTGCCAAGGATTGTAATAGTCTATATACCACTCACCTTGGCAGTGCTCCTATTTGAAGGTCATCATCAGGGAAAAACCCTCTTAAAGACGTCTACCTACTGACATTTAATAAATGAGTTCAAATTTCTTTGAACAACAGCTCAATCCCAATATATCTGAGGAAGTTACAGTTGTTCGTTCATTTATTAAACTTAATTAACGAAATTTGTAAACATCTGTAACACAGTTTTGCCCTGATGATTGACCTTAAAATTCCTCGAAAGCCTGGCAGGTAATAATTGAATATTGTTTTTTCCGTTCACTTGACTATACCGAAATCCATAAGCAGTGTAGACCTTGTCTATAAATTCGTATTTTGATTATTTTTTTTTTTTGTTTTGTTTTTTAAATAATGAAAGTTAAGGCAAGTAACTCTACATCATAAATAAACCACATAAACTTAAAAAAAGACAGTTTTCAAAGAAAAAGAGAGAAGTTGGGAAAACAAGTGTAACTTTAAGTTTATAGTAATAAAAATAAATTTTAAAAAAATAGTGAAACCGAACAAATTCCTATGTCAAACATTGCAAGTTGAACAGTATAAAAACATTATTACACAACTCGGTATTACCATTAAATGGAGAATATCCCACGTTAATGACAAAAGGCCTTCAACCCAAGAAGGCGACATTCCGCCGTTAATTAAAATCTTACCACCCCAACTTGGTACTAAAACTAACCCGTACCATACCGTAACTTGCAATTTGGAAAATGCTTCAGACTCTGCTATTATTTTTTTTTGTTTTGTCACGGTAAAAGAAAATTATTTTAAAAAACTCTTTCTTAACTTTTCAAGATGCGCTTGTTACGTAACGCATACATTCATGCTGACCATAATTTTCTCGTCACCCTTTGAGAAATACTTTCCCAGTCCCACCTTGAATAACGAAACCAACGACGTAAAGTTCGATTTTTTTTTTTTTAATGAGTATGCATTTTTGTAACACGATTATGGAACCCCTTGACAAACGGTAATGCAGGCCTATAAAAAATTCACCCCAACATTAATATTCTCAGAGGTTTCAGGTTATAATTAACCTGAAATCATAGCCATGAGTTTATAAATTACCGATGGTAGCTTCTAAAATTCCATATGCTAAAAAGATATATTAAGGGTAAAATTACGATTTTATCACTACAATATTATTATTATTATTTATTTTTAAGGGCGTTTTAACGGCTAAGGTCATTTCACGCCCTAACTTAAAAGCTATATATTAAGAAATCAAAGAAGGCGATTTTTTAAAGAAAGAAAGCAATTCCTTCCTCTCGATTTCAATGAATACATCCTCATCATCATTAATTTAAAACTATTTCTCAAAATTTACACGGTTAACTAATACAAACAAATAAACAAAACTTGAAAAATTATGGTTTCAACAAAAATGAATTTATTCAGGTTTTCTTAGAAGAGGCAAGATCTATCTACCAACAATTCTACAGCAAAAATTTGTATTACTATAAATTTAACTTTAAAATAATTATACTTGTTCTACCGATTTTTTTATTTGTTTTCTTTGTCTTTCGGGAATATTTTTAGTTTCTGTTGTTTAATCATATTGTCGAGATACTTGCTTTAACGGCGTTCAATGTAAAAAAACATAAGTTATACATGGTCTTTATTTTTTGGATTTCGGTATAGTCGAATGAAAGGGGAAAAAATCTGTCCAGCCTATCCAGCAAGTCTTAGGTCAATCGTCATAGCAAAATGATCTTAAATATGTATACATATTGGCATAATCAAGACCTTGAAACATAGCTCAGTCCTAACACTGCCAAGGACTGTGAGCGATTATTAACTATGACCAAGAAATTTGAGACCATTTATTAAAAAAAATATGTCACAATATGTCTCTTTAAGATTGTATTGCCCTGAATTGACCTTAAAATACAACGACAGCTTGGCTGATGATAATTGATATTTTCAAACAGAACTAAGATCCACATTATTCGTTTGTATGGAATTGTCAATATGTTTGTTTTCTTTGCCGTCGACATCTTTTGACAAAAAAAGTTCACAGTCGACTGGGATAAGTTGAATTTTGTGTTGTTTTTTCTCTCAATTTTTCCATTTGATTTTGAATTAATATATTAATAGCTTATGCAGATTAATCAATATAACTTTAATAATTATTAACACCAGTTCCCGTAATCAATAATTTTATTATTTTCGCTTACTTATTATATATTTGCTATGCAATCATTTATATAATGAGTATATATTAAACTACTTGTTTCTGCAGTATATATACAACGATAAATGTGATAAATGTTTTATGTATATTCATACGAATCATTATTTTTACTTATTTTCACACTTTAAATCGTGTGATTTTTTTCTTCTTAGTTTCGCTTTATAAATAGTTATATTTTATATATGGTTATAATATATGGAGATCGTAGTTATTCCGTAAAAATATATAATAAATAAATCTTTATTTCACTATAACGGAAAATAATAATTAAAAACGTTAGCATGATAAAATTATAAAAGTATTTTTCATTCTTCTATTTCAGCTCGCTTTCCTTCGGTAAGCAGAAATACTTGAGCCGTACAGGAGTTGTAAAATTAAAAATGAATTTTTATTACAATAAAACAATTAAAAAATAATATTAATTTAGGGGGGAAGGACTGATAAACTTAATATCTTAAGTCAAAAATGCGTAATTTTTTTTGTATCGCATTTTAATTCTATTTTCCAAATCCAATGTTATAAAAAAAATTGTAATAGTTCTTAGTATTTATTTTTTAGTAAAGGGAGGGGCAATAGTTCAACCTTGTCTGATATAAGTTTAAAGATTTATGAAACAAATTCAATTTAAAAATATAAAGACACCATATAATTTATTTTAAAGTTAAATTGTTTGTAGAGTAACTATGTATATTCATGGTTTGTTTTACTTTATTCTAAATTATTATTAGACGATTTTCAATTAGTTTTATCTCCCAACGTCTTCCCCAAGTCGTAATATAATATTACAATGTGCTAAGGCGAATTGATTGTAGCGTAGATAAAAAATAAAATAATTCTAAGAAAAAGAATATATATATAAACCTTTACTATGTATTATAAAAAATATTAAATATACTGTACTATTTGAAAAACAAATTTAAAAAATTTTAAATTTTTTTTATTTAAAGAGAAAAATTTTGTTAGATTTGCATACGGATCGGCATAATTAATTATAAATGGATATAAAACATCAGTTTCTAATTTAAATAACAGAAACTGTTATTCTTTATTTACTTTAGTATAAACTGAACCGCATATTTTGAAAATAATTCGTAAACAAATTCAAATTCCCTAAAACGGATTTCCGGCAAAATTTCAAAAATCGCAAATAAACAAGCAAGATTTTAGAATCTAGACACAAATCTGACAGATTCCGCTTAATTCGCGCGATCAGATTTTAATAAATGGTTTGATGATTTTTAAACGCCAAACTAATTGGAATTTTAATGAAACTTAATAACTTCGAATCTAGTTAGTTAAAAAAAATTGTTGGTTTATAGCAAAACTAATTGTCTTGTTTAGAATACAAAAAAAAAACAGAACAGATTTTGGAAACGTTTCCAGCCTGGCATGAACATCAAAACATCAATTAAAATCCCAATTTTCTGTACAGAATAACCAAAAAAGGAACAAAGAGGAAAAAGTTTTTTAAAAAACCGACATAAGAAATCTAACGCGGTTCATATCCCACAGTCAAGATTGAACAAAAATAGAGAGCGTATATTTTACTTTTAAAAAAATGGCGATAGTTAAAAAACGAAAATTGAAGCTCTTGAGATAATGTGAAAATAGGTATATTCAAATTACTTTTTTGATGCAAACTCAAAGACAAAAAAGCCGGACAACGTTCTATTTTTTTTAATTATACGAATTTTTGTAGTTATATAAATTTTGGCACACTTCTGTTTTGCCTAGTTTTGTTATTAATGCGTTATTTCGAGCGAAACCAGGTTTTTAAAAAAATTTTTAGTTAAATTAGAATATAAATAAATTATACTCCGTTTTTTCGTGGATTTTTTTCTACCCATCATAATTGAACTAATTTTATTAAAATTCGTGAATATTTGTTCTCACTTAATTATGGCTTACATTAACATAAATGTGTGGAGATTTGTGACTGTTAATCGATAATTATTCAGAAATCGTGAGATGCGGTATGGTGTGAGGTAGGTTTCAGAAAAACATCTTCTTTATCCTACCAACGTTTCGATCTTTATCGAGATCATCTACAGAGCCTGGGATTTACAAACATTATTTACATTTAACAAATACTCTTAGGATGTGGGAAAACGAATTTATACAATGCAAAATACATAAGTTTATATTCTCAAAGTTTCCACTTTTCCACATCCTAAATGTTTTGTTAAATGTAAACATGTTTGTAAATCCCAGACCCTGAATCTCAATAAAGATCGAAACACGACAAAGAAAATGTTTTTCTGAAAACTACATCCACCAGACCGCATCTCACGATTTCTGAATAATTAACATAAATACGTTGTAATTAATACAACGGTAATAGTGCGGGTTTTTTTGCCTTTGAGTAAATATAGCAGAGTTGTCTGATAAAACTCAGAAGTGGAAAGTTAAAAAAAAAAAAAACATTTATGCTGTAATAACGCGATTGAGTAACATAACAAAGTCCGATGTGTATTTTTTTAAATTATTATTTATTGTCCGGTTACAATGCAATACCGTCGATACAGAAACGGACAGCGGAAAAATCCGAACGATCAAGCCTATCTGACATTAAACGTGCAAACAATCAAACCGGAAGTTTCTGGTAATTTCCAGATCTATTGTTACAAATGTTTAAACTTTTACAAAAACCAACAGGATCAAATCCCCCCCACACGGAGTCGGTGGAAAACCAGGAAAACATTACAAGACAATAGAGGCGCGGTAAACAAAACACCTATATAATTGTAAAATTTATTTCCTTTTACTCTATATTAAAAGGTATCCGCCGTTTTTATGTTGGGCCATGGTCGGTTTAAAAAAGCATTAACGTTGCAACGACATTATCTATGTTTTTAACTTCAAAATCCAATAGCTAAATGAGAAAAAACACAAGTTCAACTTATACTGGGGCATTTACGGCAGACATTTTTTCTCTTTAAAAAAAATAACATAAACCTGTGACAAAACAAATCATTGAACGTTCCATACAAAAGAATAATCTGGATCTCGGTATAGTATCAAAAAAAACAAATTCCATCATCTGCCAAGCTTTTTACCTTAAGTTTTTATGTTAGTCATCAGGGCAAAACCTTCTTAAAGATGTCATCGCATTGACGTAATTAAGTTTTTAACAAAAAGTTTCAAATTTTGTTTTGTCATAGTCCAATCCTTGGCACTGTTGGGACTGAGCTGTTTTAATAACTTCATTATGTAAATTATGTAAACATATTTAAGATCGTTTTGCCCTGATGACTAACATCAAAATTGGTCGAAAGCTTGGCAAATCGCAATCGAATTTTGTCTTTTCTAAATCCATTTATAGACCATATATATAAATTGAAATTTTAGCAGTTTTTTTTTTTTTTTTTAATTGAAGAAAATTAAGACTACCGACTCAGCAACATAAATGGTCTACCTATAGTAAAATTATCCCTGAATAATAATTTTTTTAATAAAAAAAGAGACATCGAGGGAACAAGTATAACTTTAAGCGAAATGTTTGTATTTTTTCTATCAACATACAAGTAAAAAGGTCTATAGTTATTATTAAAAATAAATAAATAAAAAATAACCAACATAAAGTGTTAAATGTATTGACCTGTTTTCTTAGTCAAAAATAATTTGAATCTCGATATTATCTAGATGGAAAAAAAATGAATTATCTGCCAAGCTTTCGGTCAATTTTTACGATCAATCATCAAGGCAGAACGATCATAAAGATGTCTACACAAATTGGCCGTGTGACAATCCTTGGCAATGTTGTGAGCCTATGTTCAAATTTTTGAATTTTTTTTATTAAAAACTTAATTCAGTCAATCTGTAGACATCTTTTTGATTGTTTTGCCCTGTTGATTAACCTTAAAATTGGCAGAAAGTTTGGCGGACAACAATCGAATTTTGTCTTTTCGAAATCCGTAATATAGACTGTATCCATAAATTGAAACATTAATAACGGTTTGTTTATTTAACTTTAAGTTAAATGTTTATATTTTATATATCAAAACACGTAAAAAAGTCTATATTTTATATTTATACTTTTTGAAAACACCAATACGAAGTGTTAGATGTACCGACCACGTTTTTACTCAAGAACAATTTGGATCTCGGTATGGTCTGGATGAAAAAAAAAAATTGATTTATCTGGCAAGCTTTCGACCAATTTTAAGGTCCATCATCAGGGCAAAACAGCCATAAACATGTCTACAAATTGACCGTGTGACAGTCCCATGCAATGTTGGGGCTGAGTTATGCTCAAAGAAATTTTAAATTTGTTATTAAAAACTGAATCGTATCAAGTTGTAGATATCTGTTTGACTGTTTTGACCTGATGATTGGCCTTAAAATAGGTTGAAAGCTTGGCAGATCGTTTAATTTGTTATTTCATCCGACCATGCCGGGATCTAGATATTCTTGAGTAAATGAAAAAAAGGCTTCCATACATTCAAAACTTTAAACAATTCCATACAAATTCAGGGCCGAAAAAGTTTTTTTTATTGGGAAAAATTCAGCTTTGTAAAGAATTAAGTCGACGAAAAACGGGCCCCGTACGGCGCTACGGCGGCAGCCCGGTTGCCGGTCCAGTCGAACCCGTCCTCCTCAAATTCAAACCGGTCCCTTTTATTATTTTATAGACCGGGCGAGATTTTTCGTCAATCCGTAGGCCGAGGGAATCTGCCGAGCCGTAATAGGAACGAGGGAGGAAAGTAGCCGTAAAAAGAGCACATTTGCCGTAATTTAGTTGCCGGGAGGGCGAGCCGGAGCCGACTCACGGCTCCATTACCGACTACATTTCTATAAACACTACACAAAACTACTTTTCTTTTTACAAATGTGCGACAAAATATTTCCTTTCTAATTATAACGAGTGGGAAAACTATTTTTCTTTGAGAAACGTTTTTGGTAAAAAAGACATCTATAGACTAAAAGTGCATAATTGAAAAAGTTTAGAGTCTAATATCTTCTTCCTTATTGTCTTGTACAAACTAGGCAAAGATTTGACCGCAAAATAAGGTAAAACGATTAAGTTATAAATTTTCTTAATCTTCATTAGCATAGTTTGAACCGACAAGAAAACAGGGAAATTTAATGGCGATTCAAATTTATAAAAACGCATCATCCTTCTGGATTGAGCCCGTTCTATTCACAAACATTTCAAAAATAAGCAGACTATCAGGAATTTCACGTTGAGAGAAAAAAAATAAGGCCGTGCCACAAATTTCTCTCAAAAATCCATACAAGATACATAAAGTAACGACGCGCCATTTCAAACAATTCGATTCGCGTCAGGTTTTTTCTTGGCGAAAATAAAACCGGCCAATAAGACGGAAGAGGAGTTTCAATTATTTACAGCCCGATTCTGAACAGGGCGTACAAACAGAAATTTTTATCTTCTATTCAAATTCCCAAGTCAATTTCATATTCGATAAGAATTGGAAAATTGAAATTTTATAAACGGATCTAGTTGAGTTCCGGAGTGTATTAGAATCCAGAAATGCTTCAAAATACCGGTTTTTAAAAAAAGCGATCGATACGAGTCGTAAGACATGGAATCATGTACAGTGTCAATCCATGTATTTCGGAGAACCGGATTTACCGCGATTGTAAAAAGACCGGGTTGTATAAAAAAAATCCTGGCGCGGTAAAACTCAAAAAAACCTCAGCGGATCAGACGGTAACTCATCATCGTGACAACGAAATGTGTTCTCTTTATTTATAGTACACATTTTGTTCTCGTCAAGAAATTTTGAGCTGGAAATCTATTGACTTAATGTGTACAATGAAGTGTTATTACACATTAGAACAACTGAAATCAAAGTAGGGTGAATACAGATTTTCAATGGTTCCACTCATTAAAAGACAAACACCATGGGGTGGTCAAAAAATAAAAATCCTAACCCAAACTTCAAAAGAGATTTCTTCTTAGGGCAGTGATGTCGGAGCGGGGGCCGCGGTTTATCCTCATCAACCTCCTTCGGCGAACGGTCTCAGGATGTGGACCGGGAGGATCGAAACTAGATCTGTGAAAACCATCCCAATTTTACGTACTGTCATGTTCGGTGGTCGTGGTCGTCACATGAAAAACACTTGTCATTCCGTTGTTTGAACAAGACACTCTCCGTTGGAAACTCACCCTAGGCTGTGCCATTCCAAAAACGGTTGGGATTTTCGTCCGGCCCCGCACTTCCGCGGACCTCGACTTAACAGATGAACACTTGTCACTCGACACGCGACAAAGATCCGTCTACGGCACTTTATACCTCTCACTGTACAAAAACCACGCCTCCCTCTTCAACGATACCGGCTAAAAACGAAACGCTCAAATTTAAAAAAAATAAAAATAAAAATAAAAAAAATAAAAATAACCTCCGAGATTTAAGTGAGAACGAAAAAAAGAAAAAAAAATTTCGTCCCGCAGATGGTCGGATCACTTTATCGTATAACCGGATGACACATACACACGGATGACAGCCATGTCGCGACCGTTTCAATCAAGATATAATTCCGAGGAACTGCGATGCGCCAAGGACGAGAAACGATGCTTCACTAGTGTACGTCAATCAAAAGAGCGCCGACTGGGAGGAGCGGGGTCGGTCACGTGACCTGCGCGAAAGGCGAACGCGCAGGCTGGGCGGGATCCGAGCCGAGCGACCCTCGCGGCCCGCGGCCGAACCGGCGGCGACTTCCATTTTCGCCCCACCCCCCCGACGCCCGGCCGCCCCACC